>PVIA01008721.1:0-68727 GCA_004024845.1 Tonatia bakeri
TTCCAATAGAAGTCTATTTTCCAATAGACTTCCAATAGAAGTCTATTTTCCAATAGACTTCCAATAGAAGTCTATTTTCCAATAGACTTCCAATAGAAGTCTATTTTCCAATAGACTTCCAATAGAAGTCTATTTTCCAATAGACTTCCAATAGAAGTCTATTCAAAGTCAATTGACTAATGGATTTTAATGTACCAGTAAGAAAGTTCATTGACATGATTTTAGATTCCATATTGTATCTAGACTTTGAGAAACTACCACTTGTTGAGTTTTGGTGTAGTTATCAAACATTATCCATAATCATTTGAAAAGTTTATTATTAAAATACTCTACTCATTTTTTTATATACTTCAACCAAAACAACATATTACAAATTGAATGCAAAAGCAAGAATTCATCTATCTTCCATTAAGCAAGCAATGAAAAGAATGTGCAAAATGTCACACAATATTATTATCATTAAAATTTTTGTTTGTTTTTGGAAAACAAAAAGAAATCATGGGCAGCTATGCTTTGCCCACACATGTGCACATGATAGAGGAATCTACTATTCAGAGAACAAGAAAGAGACAGAGGCGCAGAGAGGAGCAGAGATGAGAGAGACTATGAGAACGTGGAGGTGAGGCTTGGTGAGGAGAGAGGGGGAGAGAGAGGGAAGGAAAAGATGCTTTGGTTCCTGATGGTGTCATTCTCTCTTAAGGGCACGAGACTCCAATTCTGGATTTCCATGCATTCTAATGTAAAACTTCTTTCCATTCAAGCTAACTTGAAAAGGATATCTTCCTCATGTGGTTGTCCTAAATCTCAGTCCATGGATTCAGGTGTGTACAAGTATGACCTTTTAAAATTTTCTCTAAATCAACTTAATTTTATCTTTGGGCCTATATCCTCCTGGGTTGCTGAGTCATTCTTGTTTTTTTTTTTTTCTGTCCATTTTCAGGTTGCATCAAAGCACTGGGGAATTTAGTCTGGGAAAGCTGCTCTCTTGAAGCGTCTAAAGACAGGTCAGAATTATCCCCACGTGACAGTCCCATGGAGTGGCTTCTCCCAGCCACGAGGAAGAGCAGACCAGTGGCCCCTAATCAGTCCTGGTGAAGCTTGTCCTGATCATGTAGATAAAACCAAAGGTATATTCAGATGGATCTTTCCATGTGGGTTTCTTGAAATTATTTATAGAGGGGAATGGAAGTTTTGGGATTCTGATACCACAGTAGACAGGTAGGGAGGGAGAGTCCAATTGTTCAGGAACAATGTGATGCATTTTTACCCTATCTTCCCACTTTCTGCCACATCTTTCATTTGCAAGAATTAATGTCTTTTGTCTGTGAAGACGTGTTTCCCTCTGCCCTCCCTTCACTATGCTTCTGGCAGTGATGATGGAAGAATCCTCATGAACTTTGATGGCCTGGGAAGAATTTTGGGAACACTATTATTCGGGTCCACAGCACATACTTCCTTATAGTGGGATCAGTTCTTTCACATCCACCCTTTTCTTCCTTTATTTTCCTATGGTCATCATCCCTGATGGCTTCCGTTCTTGCATGGCTGGATCCAACAGGCCTCCCTACCTCATTGAGTCATTCTGCACACAAATTAGAAGAGTCCTCCAGAGCTGCAGTGTTCAGCATGTCATACCATTCATACCAGTACTTAGCCCATTTAGCTTCCTTTGAAAATCAGTTTCTTTTCTGTGAATGGCTTGTCTTCCCTTGAAAGCAGAGACTTTTTTTTTTTTTTTTAATTTCTGTGTATCCTCCATGTCCATCACAGTATAGAGAGTCTGCTGCTGCTGCTGCTTTAATGGGAACATGAAAGGAGTCTTCGGGCAGTTATAGTTAATAGTTTGTATAATTCAATAGCTTGTATTTAGCACCTGATGTTTTTCTTACTCTGCTGAGTGCTGGGGTCTCAAAGATGAATTGGCTACATCCCTTGTGTGCCCACAATCACACAGCACGATAAGTGCAAGAACAGCTCAATAGTTGAGCTCCTGTCTTCTCTGTGCAGCTGTTCCCAACCACCTCAGGCTAGTTTAGCACCCTTTCTCTCTGCTCCCAAGTCCCCTCAGCATGTATGCATTAGTACATTTAGCGTGCAATCTGCTTTATTGAAAAAAAATATAACATTTCATTATGGAAAATTTCAAACTGCATACACGTAGAGGAGTGTAAAGGTCCCTCCCTGCTTCAATAATTTTCAACATGTTGCTACTCTGGCTTCACCTATCCCCTCAATTATTTTTCCAGGGAAAGAAATTTAAGGTAAATCCTGGACATACTTTCATTTACTAATACTTCAGAATATGTATCTAACAGATAAGGACTTTTTGAAAACTGTAACTGCAAAAACAATGACCAGATCCAACAAAATTAACAATAATTCTTCAATGTCATCTAGTATCTGGTTCATGTTCATTTTTTTCCTAAATGTTCTTTTATTTATAGTTTCTGTTTTCAAAGTTAGGTTCATAGTTGCATTTGGTTGATGTTTAAGTTTCTTTTAACCTGTAACAGTTCCCATCACTGCTGCCCCTCCCCAGGCCCATGTATTTGTTGAAACAATCAGCTCAATTGTTCTGTTTCATAGTCTGGTTTTGGCTGATTCCAACCTTGTGGTGTTTTTACCATGTTCTTCTATTCCCTGCATTCCTATCAATTGCCAGTTAAATCTAGAGACTTGATTACAGTCAGGTTCTTTTTTTCTGACAAGGATACGCCATAGGTGTATATCTATAATTATACTACACCCAGAGACATGCAATGTCCTGTAATGCTGTACTCTTATGCTCTGTCTTCTTGTCTTCCCTTTTTGACTTGCTGTTCATTGAGGAGGGGGATTCTTGATCATCTTGGACCCTATCATGTGTAGCCCTTGCTCTGTCCAGCAACTGAAGAGCTCTTGAGGAGCTCTGCCATAGGAGCTGGGAAGGGCTCCCTGTAGGATGTGAGTCTTGAAGGATGAGCAATTGTTTGTCAGGCAGATGATGGGGCAGGCATTCCAAGAACAGACCTGGGTGAGTTCAGTAGTCTGTTTGATCCTCATGGGCGTGGTCATGTTAAGAACATGGGAGACACTAGTAGGTAATGCAGTGACACTCATTTTGGCCCTGGCAGTTATGTGGGCAGAGAGTATCTCACAAAATAGTGCCAAGACTACTTCTCCATTGTCTTCGGCTTAATTCCAGCCCCAGTAAGGACTAGCCAAAGAGTAAAAAAAAGCCCCATGAACCTTAAGCAAGAGTTGGTGGGAGGCAGTGTTACTAGCACTTGAGGGATTGGGGTGAGTGATCTCAGATATCACCAACCTCATTCATTCACTCACTCGTGGAGACAGAAGAGGAGGGACCATGCGGAGGGACAGTTCTAGAGTCAAGTCTGGCTCTGACTCTAACTGGCTAAGTGACCTTAGGCAAGTACTCTGACATTTTTGAGCCTTAACTTTTTTTTTTTTTTGCCTATAAAGTGGTGGTAATAACACCTCAAAGGCTTGTTGTGAGGTGTATGTAAGATCACATACCTTAAGCATTTAATATGGTAACTGATACAACTTAGAGATGAATGCATGGCAATTCTTTCTTTTGTTCCACAAGCATTTAGAGGGACTAGTGACTACAAAGCACTGTGCCAGACAGGGGGGCAACAAAGAGGAACCCATTGTATACAAGGTATGCCCTCTGGGAGCCTGCAACCCAGTAATAGAGGAGATAAGGCAAGTGATAAGTACTCAAATCATTGTGATACCCAGTAGACAGTATGAGGTGCTGTGTGAGAGGTAGAGCTAAAAGCCCAACAGGATAGCCATGTTTTTACTGTGTGTGTCTGTGATGAACTGACTTCATCCATGGCAGGGGGTGTCCTCACTAGATTAAAGCAAGTTTTACTTCTCTTGTTACACCACATTTAAATCTCTAATTTGGATGTTGGAAAAAAAAAACCCCAAAACCCAGAGAGGACTTTTCTGTTTCTCTAAGAAATGGTGCTATCTATCAAAATGACTCAACAACCTCCCTGACCTAGGGGTGAGGATACACCTGGCTCCTCCATCTTTCCCATAAAGTCAAAGCCTCTTGGGTGATGGTCAGTCCAGCTGCAGTAGAACCCAGCGCTTTGGATCAGCGACCTTAATCTGATTGGTTTCATCTGGGATGCTACAAAGCTCAGCTGGTTGATCCAGTAGGAAGTATAAACCACAGCCTGAGCCTGAGGATAATTGGGAAGAATCCCCTGCTGTCACACAATGTGAAGTCAGAGGGGCACATACTACCTGCAGGGATGGAGACTCTGAAAGCAGTACTTTTCTTTTTTGAAGAGGAGGGTAGACTCTGCAAGGATTTGTCTCCAGGCAGCACTACAGTTTCCTCTTTTGGCAGCAGGGCAAGTGATGCTTCCGTCAGATTTCCTGGCACCATCAGGTGAGAAGGGGCAGGGCCAACCACGCCTCCTGTGAAGGCGAGCGTTTCCCCAGAACCTCTGTGAGAACACACACAGTGAACGTGGGGCTGGTGCTGAGTCGGTGCAGTGTGGGCAGCCTGAAGGACTGACTGTTTGTGTGTGTGAAACCTCGGTGATCCATCTTCACTGCCTACATGCACACACTTTGTGAGTCTGACAGCCTGCAGGTTTGGGCTGGAGTCACAGCTTTATTAGGCATTGCAACAGCTGAAGGGGCTTTCCTTTTTCTTTTAATTTTGAAACCTGAGTTCTGCTCCCTAGTCTTAAAACTCTCAGGCTTTCCTTTTCTTTCTAAAACCCTTTGTTAACACTGTGAAGTGTGGTACACTTACTGAAAAGATCAGGGGAAAAAAATAAAGCATCATGAAGGGAACACCCAGGTAACAATCACCCAGGTCCAGATTTCCATTTCCAGCTCCTAAAACCACGGCCCTCTATATGCCCCATCCTAGTCACGCTCCACCCTCCACCCTGATTTTTATGCTGTTTTCTTTCTCCTCTATGCTTTTGCCACTAAACTATTCATCTAGAAACACTATAATTTAGTCTTGGATGCTTTTAATTTTACATAAATGGGATCATGCAGCACACATTATTTTATTGTTCATTTCTCTCACCCAATATTATGTCTGTGAGGTGCATCTATATGGTTACATGGAGCTTGTTCATTTTCATGGATATATAGTGTTCCGTTGTTAGGACACACAGTACATTCATTCTGTTGTTTCTGGACAACAGAACTATTTCTCATTTTTGGCTCAGATCAATAATGCTGCCGAGAACATTCTTGTATAGTGATCGTGGTTCAGAAGCTCCTCTTGAAAGGAAAGCTGTGATGTGATTTTATGCAGTGGAGACAGGGGCCTTAGGCAATGCTGAGATGCAGGGAGCTAACTGTGTGTTCAGGATGGTGCTCCAGCCCCTCTCCTGCTCACCACTGGGTGGGTGGGTGGGGCTCGAGGTCACTCTTATTAGAATTCTCCCTAGAAGTCAAGGGGAAAAGAAGCCAGAACTTTCTGGGCAGGATAAAGGGAACAACTTGAAAGGGTACTGAACTGGAGATCAAAGAGCCCTTCATGCTGCTGGCTTTGATGTTAGTGTAACTGCACATGCTGTGGTAATTAACTAACTTATCGTCAGAGCTTGCTGCATTCCCACCTACCGCTTTCTAATCAGCCACCTTCCACTCAAGGCCAACACATGGTCATTAACAAATTCTGGGACTTGGAGGGAGGGTGGCCTTGGCTGCTGCAGGCACTCAGCACTGTTGGAATAGCTCTGGGGAAGAGCTTTGAAGGCCACTTGCAGAGACTATAAAATTAGACAAAGTTAGAACCGAAACTCCGTAGAGATCATCCTAGGCAGACGCTGTGACAGTTTATAGGCTTGTTGGGGGAAGTGAAGTTTTCATGGAAAAGCAGTGGTGCGTGTTTGCATTTCATGGCATTTGTAGCAGGGCAGGCTCAAAGAAGAATCCCCACTTTTCTTTTCTTTCAAGCCCTTTTGTCTTTTTCAGCCTCATGTCTTCTGTTTTAGAAATTGATTTGCCTATTCTTCCAGCTTTGAGCAATTGATATACGTATCCCTCCAATAAGCCTTTGACAATCAATACAACCTTCAAGGTAACAAGAGGAGAATAGAGAAATGAAAGGCAGAAAAAAGAAACATGGGAAAACCCCAGTTGTTGGAACAGGCAAAACTGAACTGTGATGAGAGAGTGAGAAGAGTGGCATCAAACGGGAGGGGTCCTTAGGGAATCTCCCAGGGAACATGGATTTTTAAAAAAATGTTTTGATCCCTACTCGAAGACGTTTTTCTTTTATTGCCTCTAGAGAGAGAGGAAGGGAGAGAAGAAGGGTGAGAGAGAAACGGTGATTAGTTGCTTCCCGTATGTGTCCAGGCTGGGGATCCTTCTTCACCCTGGACCAGGGACTGACCCTGCCACTGAAGGATTGAACCCGAGACCTAGGTATGTGCCCTGAGTGGCATTCAACCTGCACCCTCTTAGTTACGGGAGGATGCTCCAACCAACTGAGCCACACCAGCCAGGGCAGAACCTGAAATATTTTAAATCTTGATCTTAATGTTGGTTGTGTGGGTGAAGGCATTTGTTAAAATCCATCCAGCTGTGCACATTGAAAAAATAAAAGGGCTGTCAGGAAGCTTCTGTTTGCACTGGTCACCTGTGCTTTTACCTCCAACGTCCTCTGTTATGCTACAGTTGTCACATGTATCACAGGTACATGTGACATGAACCGCACAATACAATGCTATAGTTTTTACTTTAAACAATCACATACATTTTAAAGAAAATCAGAAAAGAAAGCATGTTTTCATATATACCCACATATTTGCTATTTCTGAGGTTTCTTTCAGGAGATCCAATTCTCTATCTTCTATCATTTCCCTCCAGCCCGAAGAACTTTAGGTATTTCTTGTAATGCTGACAACGTCCTTAATTTTCATTTGTGTGAAAATGCCTTTTTTCTTCCATGTGGAAGGATACTTTCACTGGATGAAGGGCCCCAGTTTTTTCCCTTCCTTCCTTCTGTCTCCCTCTTTTCCTCCTTCTTTCCTTTTTGCACTTTAAACATATTATTCCACTCTCTTCTGCTTCCCTTTTTCTTTTTTCCCTGGTGAGGAATCAGCTATCACTTGTATCATTGTTTTCCTGTATATAATGTGTTGCTTTTCTCTGATGCTTTAAAGATTTTTCTTTTTATCTTTGGGTTTCATCATTTTGTCTAATATATACACAGGTATAGTTTTCTTTTTATTTATCCTGCTTGGGGTTCATTGACATTCTTGAATTCATAAATGTATGTCATTTACAAAATTTGGGGGGGTTGGTAGTTATTTTTTCTAAAGCTTTTTCTTCACTCTTCTATTTTCTTTTCCTCTGGGACTATAATTACATGTATGCTATACCTATTATTCCTTATTTTCTCACAAGTCTCTGAAGTTCTTTTTACTGTTTTTATTTTTTTTCTCTTCATTTTTAGATTGGATAATTCTCTTCATCTATCTTCACATTTACTGACTCTTTTGTTGTGTTCAATCTATTGCTAATCTCAATCACTTGATTTTTTATTTCAAATATATGTTTAATTCTAGGAAATACTATAATGATTATACTTTTATAATCTCTGTTGTGATTTTCTGTCTTCTTATTCATTATATTTATTTTGTTTATTCAGACATAATTAAAACCACTGCTTTAAAACCTTTATTTACTAATTCCAACACGTAAGCCATCTTGGGTTGGTCTCCATTGATTGTTGTTTCTCCGCTATGGAGTCATGTTTTCTTGTTTCTTCTTATGCCTACTAATTTTGGATTGTATCATGCATATTTTGGGTACTACATTGTAGGGATTCTGGATTCTGTTATGTAACTCTGAAGAATATTGCTTTTTTGTTTTAGCAGGCAATCGACCTGGCTGATCTCAATCTCTAAATTCTCTAAAATCTCTAAAAATACAGTAGTGTATAGAAAGTGAAATTCCTGTTTGGTTCTTTTAGCCTTAGATGGGTTTTTTTGGTATCTGCCCAACATATGTTTAGTTTAGGGTTGGCCAGAGATTTGAGCAGAGTTTGTATATAGAATTTGAGGCTTCTTTTTGTGCCTCTTTTCTTTCCCTTGTTTCTCCCATCCCTTGCTAGCTGCTATTGTCCTGAATTTTGTCTTCGAATTTATCAGCCGGTAAGCTGTCTGTTCAAGTTTTAGCCACCTTCTTGATACACCACTTGTGAGCTACCCTCAGACAAAAGGACATAAAAAATGATCAGTTATCTAGTGCCATTCTTTTCCTCTGGTTTGTGCCTGCTTTTGGTGACTCACAGATGGCTTAAGATATTGTTTCTTGTGCTTTGCCCAGAGTTCGTAACTGTTACTTTGGGAGGACTGATCTAATAAGAGCTACTGTGTCATTACCAAAAATAGAAACTTGTCATCTTATGGCTTAATTTCTTATTCAGTTTTTAAAAATAATATGGTAAAGCCACTGATAAGAAAATTTTTCTTCATCATTAGAAATGCTTCCAGTGTTAAAAGATAGCTAATGACCCCTTGGCTGGCGTAGCTCAGTGGATTGAGCACAGGCTGCGAACCAAAGCATCTCAGGTTCGATTCCCAGTCAGGGCACATGCCTGGGTTGCAGGCCACAGCCCCCAGCAACCGCACATTGATGTTTCTCTCTCTCTCTTTCTCCCTCCCTTCCCTCTCTAAAAATAAATAAATAAAATCTTTAAAAAAAGTAACTAACTTACTTTCAAGTAATACATTTAAAAAAGATAACTAATAATAATAAAAATACAGTAATTTTTAAATTCTGACTTAATAAATACCTTATGTTCTAGTTATGAAGATATGAGGATAATGTTTCTTTGAAAATTGGAGCTTCCTTAAAGAAGACTTAGAATAACCAGAAAATTTCAGGAATCATTTATCTAGTGATTTTTCCCCTCTCCATGGAAACTCTTCTTCTTTTTCTCACTTCTAAACTTCATTTTCCAAAATCCTCTTTATATTAATTTGTGCAAAGTGTGGGTGCTGAAAGAGATTTTAAATTTTGAGGGGAACTAAAGTAAAAGAGTAGAGTTGGGTCCAAAATTAGAGAATTTTTACTACCTTAGGGTACGATATTGAAAGGATTCTCCTTGTCTTTATTTCCGGTGTCAACCAGAAATAAATGTTTTTGTGTTTTTAAAAAATCCCACTCTGGCGTTCTGCCCATTACATGACATCATCCTGTAAAAACTCTAATGTTTTCTTTGGTCAATCTGTCATTCCATTTAACTCGTGAGTATGTGGGTCCTCATGGCACAGAAGAATTGGTACTGTTGTTGGGACACAGGGACAGAAATTGCTGAAATACATCATGGCTCTGCTTAGCAATGGATCCTGAGGTGCTAAGGCTCCCAACTTTTCCTGTACTTCATAAGATATAAAATGAAGAGAACCCTGACATTTTAACCATGGGAGACTTTCCTGGGAGACAAGAGATCTGTGGACAACTCCAGATCTCTTGCTCTCAGGGCTTACACTGTCTGGCTTGCCTCTCCTCTGAGACGTTCTCTATTAATATGAGACTTATTTATGTTGCATTTTATCAAAGCTTGAACAATAATTCCGAAATTTTTTTGAATAATTAACCTTTTAGCAAATAATGAAATAATAAATGTTACTATTACATGACAAATAAAATTTATTAATAAATAAAATACAGTAAAGTAATATTTTTGAGGACTCAAATACATGCTATTTAATTTTACTTACCCAATACCAGTAATTTTTTATACAATAAAACACTAAAGTATTTTCTTGAAGCACATTCGGGTGGCCGAAGGCAACAATTTTTTTTATGTAAGTTGATACATTCACCTAAGTAGGATGGGAAGAGGATAGACATGTGGCCACTAACAATTTTTATCCAGGTCCTACTTTCACTATATCCTGACAAACCACTGACCCTGGAGAAGCTGGAAAAAGTTGTATACTCCAAATGATGAAAGCATTCAATAAAAATGTGAGTCTTTTAGTTTTATGTAAAGTAAAAAATATTATATAAACAAACATTTTATTATTTAATCCAAACATGAAAGTTTGCATTAGTTATCAGCTGTGCTTTGTTATGCTGCCAACTAAAAATTTTTTTCCAAATGTTGTTCTGGTTTATGTAATTCTGGATTGATATTTTGTTGCATTCCCTCATTAAAATAAAGCCAAAGGTACTGGATTTTCATTGTTTGTCTTTGGAGATTATAGAGTGACAAGGAATCTAATGTTTCCTTGTGAAGCTTATGGAAAAGAGCTTTAGAATTAAGATTGACAGAACAAAAGGATATTCTTCAAATCAAGTCATTCCAATTTGCCAAATAACTGAGTTATTCCCTGGCTCTTTATTGTGGCCTGTTAGGTCCCAGACCCAGGGTCAAGGTTTGGCAGGAGAGTGGCAGGAGGACCTTGTGGAACGGAATGATGGCCACATAAGGTCAAGTCTTATCCTTTTCCTTTCTCGCTTCTGTCTCTTGTAAAAGACAGTGGTTGTCTTTGGCCACACAGCGCATGCTCCAAGGAAATACTTTCCTGTTTCATTTTAGAAGAATATCCTGGTTTTAGATGAAGAAAATTAAATGACTTGTATATTTTATGTTCTTAATAAAAGTTATGAAATGAAGGTAAGGGAAGCTTAGGATAAGCCAGAGATCAGTGATCAGTCTCCCACTTTTTTAAGTAATTACTTTATGCGAGTTCCACATAGAACCAGTATAATTTTAACTATGTCCAAATATCATTTAGTTTTGCCGGCCCACTTGAAGGCATTTCCATAATGTCTCAGTGAGACCAATCACTTTGTAAGCCAGCCATGTGGATGGAAGGACTTCATTTCCTCCAGAATCACTATGTGCCCAATAGCTATCTTAGTATTTTCAGTGGTATAGGGACATGTAAGATACAAGATGTAAGTTATCATTTTTAGGATTCATTCTGCAAGCATAAAGACAGATTCATCTATGATGGCTGTGAGCATAGATTTGACCAGTAACAAAATGTAATAAAAACAGCTAATATATTGAACACTCATGGTATGTCTGTCAGGTGTTACACTAAGCACTTTACTGTGTCATTCCCTCTGTACACCCCATGAGTAAGTATCAATATTATGCCTGTTTAAAAATGGGTGCACTGGGGCTTATAGGATTTGCCTGATGTCAGACAGCTAATATGTAGAGGACCAAGCTTTTCACTTTAGGTCTGCCCTTCTCCAAAGCTCTTTTTAGTGACTTTCATATCGTACTATTTACTTGTCTATGAAATTTATCAAATTCAGTTGACTCACGGGTTCATCAAATTAATAAAAATAATACGATTAATGTAGGGAGCAGAATTGGATGAGCTAGTTTATATGGAGACAGAGAGAGGTTACTCCTACAAACCAAGCTGCTTTGTTTAATTTAAATGTCTACTCACATGCAGATGGTAGCTTAATCTGTGGTGCTGCAGTTCTCACCCGGAGGCCCTTGAGACCATTTCACGGCCATGTGTGATCAAACCTGTTTTCATAATAAGATTAAGACATTATTTGTTTCTTTTTTTTCAGTCTCTCAAGAGTGTACAGTGGAGTTTTCCAGAGGGCACATGATGTGTGATACCACAGAAAACTGAAAGCAGGAGATGTGACTGTACTAAAAATCTATAAAGCTAGATGTTAAAGGGGATTTATAAAAAGATAAAACGATGTCTTTTCACTGAGTAATTTTTGTTTTGGAAAATAAAATTATTTTGCATATATATTTATTTTAACATTTAATAAGTTTGTTTTTATTTTAAAATAAATATTTGAAAAATTTCTGTTTTAACATTTAATATGGTAAATATCTAGTATATGCAGATAAAGTCCATATAAACAAATGTTCTTGGGGTTGTTGATAATTTTTAAGAGGATGAAGGGACCTTGAGACCAAAATGTTGGAGCCCTAGCCAGGTGGCTCAGTTGGTTAAGCCCATACATGAAAAGGTTGTGTGTTTGATCCCTGGTCAGGGCACGTACCTAGGTTGTAGGTTCGATCCATGGCTGGGGTGCATACAGGAGGCAACCGGTCAATGTTTCTCTGTCATATCAATGTTTCTCTCTCTGTCTTTGTCTCTTTCTCTCCCCTCTTTCTTTCTCTCTAAAAATCAATAAACCTATCCTTGGGTGAGGATTAACAAAAAAATTTTTTTTTAAAGTTGGAGAAATGCTTCCCTAGTGTAACTTAAAATTTAGATGGAAAGGGATATCGGGTTTATTTATTAAACACATTATTTTTCCCTGTCTTTCTATTGCTTTCTAGCCAAGTAACTTGTAACCTACAGAATCTTAAAAGAAATTTCTCAGTGTGAGGTGGCGGCGGAATCCCTGTATATGTTTTCTTATAGCAATCACCTTTCTGCTGACCTTACCAGCTCACGATGCCTCTTCTACTGACATCCATGTTTGAGTTACAGACTCCAAACCCCTGTGGCTCTTGGTCGGAACAGGGTAAACTGTAGATGAGCCAATTAGATTCTCACCCCTAGGAATTTGGTGTTGGGATTCAGACACAGCCAGTTACTTCCTTTATGGCTGGAATGCTGGTGGTGAAAACTCAAACAATGAGGAAGCAACTACAGGAAGATCTGAAAAGGGAGAAGAAACAAGTGTACTGAGAGAAAGAAGGAGGAAATGTGGAGAGAAAATACTGTCTAGAATGAAGACCAACGGCTTTCTAGGTCTTCGTTCTAGATCTTTCTGAAGCTTGGCTGCCTTCAAGCTTCTGGATTTTGTGAATTACTCCTGTAAATTTAGAATAAAATTTCCCTTTCAAATAAGCTAGCTCAAGTTGGCTTCTGTTATTGTCAACCAAGGAGATCTTAATTAAGGCACTCCATTTCTCTAAAGTTGAAATTCTTGTGAAGGCTTGACCCCTTCCTCTTGTTTAAAGGTGCAACTCAAAAGATCTCAGACACTGAAAATAATTTGTTATAGGAAGTAGTAAGAACATTAATAAGGAAATAGATCAAGTCATCCTTGCTTGGAATTTTAGTAATATTTATAGACATTACTGACTTCAGAAGGGCAAGCCAAATATGGTAGATGGGCAGTCTTCCAGAGAAATCAAGAAGCATCTTTTATTGCCTTATCTAGTTACCTAGAAGTTCCCAGTCACTGCTCTGCTGACTTGGAGTGTGGTGTGTGAGTATACATCGTAGACAGATCATCTGGACTTTTCACTTCATTTTAGTAGTATTATTTTAGATCCACTTTGTCATTCTATCTCCAAGGACTTAGAATTATGCCTGACACAGTGTGGACATTCAGTCACTATTTGCTGAATAAATAAATAAGTGATAATTTTGAAGAGTCATGGATAAAGTTCACTAGACCAAAATTATGAGTTAACATCTTATTAAAATTTTGATATTTTACTTTTAAAGTTCAAAAATGAACTGCAAGTTTCACTCAGATAAAAAAATTATTTTCTCTCCTCAGAAACTTTTCCTAGCAAGTCTCAGCCTCTCAGCCTCTCTGTCACTCTGTTTCATTGTCTCTCTGCCTCTTCTCTTTTTCTGATTCACCGTCCAGGGTCGTGTCACTCCCTTCCTTGTCTCTGATCAATCCTAGCAGTTTCCTTTCCTTTTTTTAATTACTGGGCTCTGTGTAGTTGCTTAGTGATAAGTTGCCATCATGGCTCATATGATGAGGAGTAGTGTAAGATTCAGACAGAATGAGGAATTAAGACCAAATCAAGGAGGAATTTGAGGTCCAGGCCAAGGAGGTTAGGTTTTATCTTGTGAACATTAGGTTACTCTAGAAGAATATCATATGTTCTTCTTATCCTTGACTTCTTCTTACCTAAAGAAATGCATCTTTTAGGAAGGTTAATAAGGCCTCAGTGTGCAGAATGGATTGGAAACTGAGGACCAATGGCCTGGCAATCAATTAGGGGCTATCAGCAAGGTCTGTGTATAGAGAAAGACAGTTTAGTTTCTTCCATGACTGTGGTAAAAGGTGCTTGAGGTTAATTCATGTGCAGAAGAAGAGGCAGTGTCATGCTTCTTTTTCCCAAGACCTTGTGCCTCGAGCATAGTGTCGGCAGGACATACAAGTGGGATTTAGGACTTGATGTAATTACATAGTTTCTGCATTTTTAAGGCTTTCATGTCTCCATGCCATTGTTATTTTTAGTTCATCTTTTTGCAGTGTCCTTATTCTCATTGTTCTCTAATTGGAATCCTTTTATCCTTTAAGTTCACTTTCTCTCTGTCTCTTTACCTGAACTACTAATCAGATTTAAGGTCTCCATCCTCCCACCTTCTACAGAAATAACAAGTTTCTTTAGGAGACACTTATTCCATCAGGCCTTGTATAACATCTAGCTTGCACTAGGATGTGAACTCCTAGAGGGAAGGGATCATGATGGACCCAACTTTGTGTGTCCAGCAGTGCTCAGTTCATGGCCTTGCACTTAGATGAGGATGAACTTTGTATACCATATACTTTGAGGCAAGTTTTCAAGATTAAAACAGAGTTTTGCCTATGTTCTTGGTAGCTGAGAAGTCATTAGATAAGATTTTATTTATGCACAGTGATCACAACATTGCAAAAATGTCAATTATTTCAGTTAAAGTTGTGAAAATCATATGTTCTGTGTTCATTCACACCTACTAGTTTCCAACCTACGGGCCTTCCTGAATGACTTGCATGGCTATTCTTTTTCCTGAATGTTAACTACACACCAAGATTACAGGGTAAGCCTTTAAGTAATTGCCTCAGAGCTAAATCCCACCTATACAATCTCCCTCATTATTCTGGAGATTAAATGACATGCCATTTAACTGTGTGTTGGTCTAGCATAGCTTACAGTAAATGGTGTGCATGGTTTGGAAAGGTTCATTAGTAAGATCTAACAACTTGACTATACCCTTCAAAACATGGGTGATTAGAACTCATTCAGTGAAATGAATTGGTACACAGGAGTAGGTTCATGACTCAGGTGGCATAAAGGCCTTTTACAAATTTTTAGCAGAGGAAAAGGCGCCAACAGAGGTAATGACTCTGGACTTGGGTTAATAAAGTCTTTTATATAAGCACTGTGCCTTAAAGGACTTTGTTCTTCCAACACAGTCACCCAGCTATTAAATGCAGCTCCTGCCCATTCTGGGGGGAGTGGAAGTGAAAGCAGACTCTAATAAGAGATTGGGCATGCAGCAGGGGCCCATTGCTATTCTTATTTGCTTCTTGGGTTCAGAGATCCTAACTCTTCTATACAAGATTGAAGAAAATTACATTGTGCAAAATTATTCAGCTATATTCAAACTCATTTCTTAGAGCTTGACAAATATGAAACAGAACAGACTCTTAAATTGCAAAGCTGAGATATGGAACACCCTGGTGATTGAAGGCAGAGACCAACTTCTCCCTGGAGTTCAAAATTTTCTCCCATCCAAAGGGAAGGGAGAGAGGGAAGAGAAGTCCTATTTTCTTTATCTATAGCCTTCTGTGGGAAATGTGGACTCCTTTCTTTGTTCTCAAATCTGGGATGTCTTAGGGAGCAGGCAACATGTAAACAAATAGAAAAGCCCCCCAGTATGGGCTGCCTTTTAAAAGCAGTTAATATCTTGTGATCCTCACCTTCACTGTCATAATCACGATACCATGAATAGGTTGTGGATGGTTGGGTCTTCTGTGGAAACAGTTAGAGCAGGTCAAGGGAACAGGCAAAACACCTTGTTCCTGCAATTTGGCAAAGGCAATAGTGTATATTACAGAGGAGACCCTTAACTTTCTAATTTCTTGATATTCTAATTTCTAATATTACTATGAGGATTCTTTAAAAAAAGATTTTATTTATTTATTTTTAGACAGAGGGAAAGGGAGGGAGAAAGAGAGGGAGAGAAACATCAATGTGTGGTTGCCTCTCATGCACCTTCAACTGGTGAACCGGCCTGCAACCCAGTTATGTGCCCTGACTAGGAATTGAGCCAGTGACCCTTTGATTCATGGGCCAACACTCAATCCACTGAGCCACACCAGCCACGGCTATGAAGATTCTTATATAAAGTATATGCAGCAAATTATTTATTCTAGAATGGCATAAATTAATTTATGGAAGGCATTGAAAAGTATGTTCATTATCTTATTTTAAGCATTATTACTTCATCCATTCATGCATGTATTCATTTAAGGAATATTTATTGAGAGTTTACTATATGTCAGACACTGTTGTAGGCTTTGGGGCCATAACAGAGACTACAGAAGGATTTAGCCCATAGGAACCTTCGCATGCACAGATCATAAATCAAAGGCAAATGAGTGATAGTCTAGTCTGACTCCCTGCTTTACAAATTAGGAATCTGAGACTGCTCATCCTTTTGGAGTTATAGTTATGGATAAGAAACATCAAGGTGAGCACCAAGTGGGGTGGATTGGGGATCCCAGCCCATAACAAAGTGCAGGAGTCAGTCTGAGGTGATTGAAGAAAGCATTCTGAAGGAAGTGACACCTGAATCAGGGCAATTATCCAACTGGAATGTAGTCAGATAAAGAGTGGATGAGTCTAGGATGCCATAGGCAAAGGGACCAGCATGGGCAACGGCACAAGTTTTGGAGCAAGCACAGTGCAATTAGGGAACTGAGCAGGTGGGCAGGAAGCTCAGGGCATGAAAACTGATGCAGAATCTCTTATTTCCAGTGAGGGGACTATGAAGACTGTGCTTTCAAGTTAATTCATTGGCTAAAAATATTTTATTTTCCAAAGAGACTATTTTTTTTTTAAATGGAAACATAGCTACCTTCAACTCAGAGTTATGAGTCGGATATATTCTGACTCCCCTGAAGAATGTACCAACAGTTTGAATGACATGATTTTCCAGTAGGATCAGAAAGAATGATGCTAGAATCATCAACAATCAGTGGAGCCTCAGATGCCTTCTTGGTGCTTCTCTGATCTTCTTGAGGAAGGTTTTGCTTTGAAGTTGCAGGAAAGATGATTGAACCCTGTGTGAAACGGCAGCAACCTGGTTTCTAACAGGAAGTTTATGATCAAATGAATTGTTGACACATATATCTTGAAAGCAATATTTGTTTGATGTTTTCTATTTTTCACCAAAGCCTGTTCCTTTAAGATTCCCAATGTCCAAATGTATTCTAACATATGCCCAACTGAACATTTCAAATCTTCTTAAGCAGCAGGAGATGCTGAATCCTTGTACCTACCCATGTGGATGAGCCAAACTATAAAAACTGAATTTACCTGCATCTGAAAAATACATTTAGTCTTATTCTGAAATATTATTAGTGGAAACATCTACCCAACTTTGGTTTTCTGATTTCAATTTAGAATCCCTCAGTTTTTTCTAGTTATACTTATCCCTAATTTGTAAAGCAAAGTCCTTTCTTCTCTCTTTTCCTTTTCACCAAATATTGGCATTGTGCTTCTAATACAAAACTTGTATAATGATCTCTGCCTTAGCCAGACATTGGGTAAATGAATAAAAAGCTCTGTTAGGAAAGATTTGAACCCTGCAGTAGAGTTGATCCACACTCTCTGTCCCAGACTCTTTTGGTTGTGTTGAGATCCAGAATATGTGTTGAACAGACATGCTGCCAGAGCTTCTTGGGAAGAAGGCCAGAAGAAGACTGAAATGACTTCAGGACCATCTACTTCTTTCTTTTTATGACCCATAGAGGGACTTGCCTGACCAGTGTTCACAGAAAATAGCATATCTAACAGAGGCCAGGTGGTAAATCATCTAAACCACTCTTAGTCTCATAGAAGGGAAGGTTTAGCCATTCCTGTTATGGCCTTCCTCTTGTATGTTTGGTGATTTTACTTGAGTGACTATTGGGACTAGGCAAGTAGGCAAATGCACTTTCAGTTTGGTTGTCTTTCTGTTACATACTCCCATAATCCTTGAAGTAATCCTTTAAACTTTCATGGCCTAGATTATCTCAGCTGAAACAGGAGGATAATATAATTGAATCACTTCACAGGTTATTGAAAAATATTGCAATAAAAGCCATTCTTTAGATAAGGGATATTTTTGGGTTGGAATAGTTCTGCTGTTATTCTTGTAGACTTTTATTACCAAAGCTCTATCTTCTTAATTTTTTCCCTTCATACACTTATTGAATAGATCAGCTGGAATAAGTTTAGGCTGCATGTAACAGTAAAACTTCAAATAACAGAAGGTTAAACAACAAAGGATGTTACTACTCTGTCATGTAAATACAATCCAGAAGTAGGCACTAGGCTCCACAGGCATCAGAATCACAGACACCTTTTATTTTTTTGTCCTACTCTGTTAGTCTGTGTGATTTTTATTCTCAAACTCACCTCATAATCCTATTTGGTTGCTGAGGCCAAGACATCATATTTGGGATGCAGGCCAGAAATAAGAGGAAAGACAGAAGGGCAAAAACGATCTGCCTTGCTAAGACAGTTCCCTTGAAGCAGAATTCTTGGAAGTCCCAAAGAGTTCTACTTATGTCTCATTGGCCAGAATTTAGATATACCCAGCTGCTAGAGATTTTGGGAAATGTGACTTTTTAGCTGGCAATCTTGCCATTCCAAATCAAACCAGAGCTCTGTTACTAAGGTGGAAGGGGAGAAATGGATGTAGGGATAGGGAGCTAGCACATTTTGCCTTGGTCTGCTTCTTTACTGTCCAGTCAGTCATGGGCACCATTCCCATGTATCAAACTCACTCACTCTAAACAGATCCTCAAACAAATGGGAATACAGGCTAAGATATATGACTGAGTTGGAATTTTAAAACAATAGAAACCCAGCTATAACTCAAGATGGCACATTGGCAGTTCTTATTACCTATGGTGGAAGAGTTACTTAAATGGTTACCTATGCAAGTCTTGGGAAAGAGTGGCTATTGCAAGACACCATTATGGAGGGCACAGGAAGAATATGAGACTTGTGGGCTTTGCTTACTTCTTCAAAGCACCCTGGAGAAGTAAAAGAAGGGACGTAACAGGTTCACATTTTAAATGCTCAGCTCAATAAATGATCAAAAGACTAAGAAATTTCTAAGGTTTTCTTTTTAAGAATTCTTTAAAAATTTCATTGCAAAGGAACTTATGTAGCTGAAAGTTATATCCAGAGTTTAATCCTGTGAGTTGCTGAATTGTAATATGGTTGAATTTGCAGTCTTGTCAGTTCTCTCAAGTAAAGATTAGGGCATTGATGGGGAGGAGTGGGACCCCTAAAATTGGAATGAGGACACTTGGGATGAGCTGCATAACTGAGAACCCTTATCTCACAAACTTTCATTTTGGTACCAATTACTACTATATTGCTTAGTGTTTTTTAGCTGTAAACCACAGAATCCACACTGGCCACCAAGGGTGTGACCAGCAGGTTGCACTACTTCTGCTCACATTCCATTTGCTTTGTTCTGGTGATGTGACTTTTCTTAGCTGCAAAGGAGACTGGGAACTGTAGTCTTTAGCTAATTCACCATGTACCCAAATAAACCTGTTACTATGAAAGGAAAGAATGAATAATGGGGAGACAATAAATGGTATTTCTAGCTAAAACAAAGAATGAAGAAAGAGGAGCTAGTTGGGTAAGAAAACCATGGGAAGGAAGAAAATAAATTTGGTTTGGAAAGTATTGAGTTTAAAGAACTGCAAGACATCTATATTAGATGTTCATCAAGATGGGCAGGGGAAGAGAACCTTGCCCAGGGAGAGTTTAGATGAAAAAAGATGGCCAACATTTAAAGAGAAAGTGGAGGAAGGGGAGTCTCTAGAAGGAACTAGAAAAGAGAAGACAGAGAAGTAAGGGGAGAATCAGAAAAAGATACTGTCTCAGAAGTAAAAAAAAAAAATTAAGGAAAGAGGCAGTTATCAAGAGTGACAAATGCTGCTGAGAGGACAAGTAGAAAAGGGGCTGAGGAAAACTCTTTTGGTTTGTCTATTGGTGGCTCAGTGGAGTGATGGGGACTGAAGACAAATTGCAGAGAGTTGAGTTATGGATAGGGAGTGAAGAATTGGAGGTGTGAAGCAGCTAAGCAGAAAAGGGCAGCAGGTGGACTGTGAAAGAGTTTATTTTGGGGATAAGGACTTTTGATCATGACGGTAGGCCGAGGGCACGGATCCGAGGGAGGAGAGAGGAGAAGGAGAATGCCAGTGATATGACGTTTGTATGGTGGATGGGGTGAGGTGAAGACTCCGTGAGTTAGATCTGCCTGTGAAAAAGAGAAGGGCTGCCTCCTTCCCTGGGATGTAAAGGAAGATGATAACAATTGATAGAGGAGATAAAGATACATTGAGAACTTGCAAAGGAATCTGACAAGACTTTTCAAATAATAATTTCCAGTAAGAGTTGAATTATGGAGCTTGGTGCAGGTACATTTCCAGTGTCTATAATCACTCAGATGTACACAGAGAGCTAGGTTTAAGCAGCTCAATTCCCCAGCACGAGTTCCACCTTTGAGCTCAAAATGATCTCCTTTCCTGAAGCTCTGCAAGCAGGAGATTTGGAAAAGGAGAGGCTAGGGACATCACAGAACACATTCCAGAATGTAAGAAAGGGCAGAAACAGCAGCAAAATGTTATTTTCAGGAGTCACCTTGGCTTATCAGACTGTGGCAGCTGGGCCCTGCAGGGCTTTGAGTGCCAGGGACTCACCGACCCTGAGGTTCCTCCTAGAAAAAAGAGAAAAAAACTGGGACCCTCCCAAGAAAAAACTTTTTAAATAGAACTTTAAAAAATTTTTGGTGTGGATGGTAAAATAATTATTGGAGGCCATCAGAGAGCTCCCATGACTCACTGCTTAATGATTTCCAGTAGGATTACAAAGGATTTAAAAGTAAGCTTGAAGCTATTGAGGAGAATATGTGAGTGGTAGGGGCTATGGACTCTATGAAAACTGTATTGTTAATTTAGAAAAAAATATGAACTGGATTCCTAATGCTCAGGAAGTCTGTTATTTTCCTAATGTTATTTGTCTTGTTTTAGCAAGACATTTGACATTGAAAACAAACAAACAAACAAAAACAACAACAGGTTAAGCAGAGAGAGGTAGCTGTTTAAAACCTTGTTGACCAGATCATCTCAGAAGAGTCTGGCAGAGTAAGGAAGCAAAACCTTTTAAAGATTTGGATGAACAGTTGAGTAGAAAGGGGGAATGAAAAGAAGAATAGGTGCAAGAAAAGAAACAGGAATGGTGGCCCTTTGCTTTAAACCCAAGATGTGTTAGATATTTTACAGAAAGGGCCATAATTATTTCCCTCCCTAAATCCTTGAACCTTTGCAAGGTAACTTCACAGGCCCTCCCATGAAGAGATGGTGCCTGTTTTCCTGCCCATTGAATTTGGCTGAACGTGTGACTTGTTTGGCCAATAGAATTTGAGGTACATGAATTCTGCCAATTTTGAGCTTCGGCTTCAAGAGACCTTGCACTTAGGCTCTGCCTCCTGGAATGCTGCTGAGCTCCCTAAGAACACATTTTGGCTAGCTCACCAGATGATAATAGTTCAGTTGTCCTCAGAGTCTCTGTTGACAGCCAGTCAACCCCAGAAACAAAGTCACTCAGCTAAGAAGCATCATATATAGGCTCAGGTAAGAACAGAAAGATAACTCAGTCAAGCTCATCTCAAATTGCTGACCAATCCACAAAACTGTGAGCTAAATAAATGACTGTTGCTAAGCCATTAGGATTTGGAGCGTCTGTTACACAGTGAAAACCAACTGGTGCACCACTTTGGGCTTGGGAAGGTAGTGAAGTACGAGGAGAGCAAAGAAAGAATATGAGAGAGGGAGGTTGGGAAATCATGCCGGCATGAATTGTGCTTGGCATAATAGAAGCAAGATTAAAACCAGTAAGAGAACTGAATACCCATTGCTGCCTGTCTCTAAGTTTTGCATCCCCCACCTTCCAGAATCAGTACCCTGCCTTTCTTCAGTACACATAATGAGCTGTATACTGCTCAATCAATCTCATTCTTCATGTGAGCTCCTGGTGGGGTTTGCCTCAAAGCTAAAAAAAAAAAAAAAAAAGGAAAAAGGCTGCTGTCTCTGATTTTCTGTCACAAGCAATATTTTTTTTTCTGAGGTTTGTGGTCAGGTATAACTGTAAGAAGCTTGTGGCCCAGAGGTTTAGGCAGTAGTAGGTGCTTTTAATTATTCATCAATATTTATTTGGGAAATTTCACTTTCTTTTACTGAGCCTTCCATCAGAGACTCAATTTATGTCACTCAAAACCTTCTTAGGCAATTCATGTTTCTTCCAAATAAACAGGCTTTCTCTTATCCCATTTTTCTGCTTACCATGGTGTATAAAAATTTGTTGAGATACTTCTGGTAGCTTAAGTTGTCTTTCTCTCTTTTCACTAACCAGGAGCTTTCGTAGAAGACAGCTCTGCTGTGAAGGGTTTTCCTACTACCTCATTAGCCCAGGGTTCTGAAGTCTCCTCCTAAGAGAGGGAGTTGCTGCTCTTCTTTGAAACTCTTACTATTGGCTGTTGTTGAACAAAGAACCTGTACAGCCTTTCATCCCAGGGTCTCAGAGCCCCAGCAAAGTGCATGGTGTTTAAGACGCTGCACTGGCATTTTCACAGCACTGTGCACCATTAAATTGGTTGAGCTATAATAGGGCTTCGGAAGTTAGATAACTCTTTTTCCCACTTTTTCTCACTGGAAGGTGTTTGCTAAGAATGTTGAAGAGAAATATCTACCTCTCAGATAGAGGTAAGGTGGATTGAGGTAGCAAGGCATGGCGGGAAAAGTGTGAGATTTGTGTCAGACAATCTGGGGTTGAGTCCTGGCTACTCCTTCCTTACTGGCTGTAAAACATTGAGCAAGTTACCTACCCCATCCTAGATTAAAGTTCCTGGTGTGTAAGTGGGGACAATAATATTCGCTTTGGAGAATTGTGTGATATTTAAATAATGAGATTATATATGTATGTAACATGCCTGGCATGTAATACATACGCAGTAAATGTCAACTATTATTATTACAAAGAATGGCAAAGGGGATTGGGTCTTCTCTTAAGATACATCTTAGTTTTCTATGTTACTCAGGCAAAAAGGATTTGTGTCCTAGTCTTAGGGAGCTGGCATTAGCTGCCCCTACCCCTTACTCCCATCTCTCAGTCCCACCCACAGCTCTAATCCAATGATCCAATATGTTACTTACACTTTCTTCATTTTTGAGCAAAAAAAAATTAAAAATTGATTTTAGAAAGAGAGGAAGCAGGTGGAGGAGACAGATAAAGAAACATTAATGTGTGAGAGAAACATTGGTTGCTTCTTGCATGCACCCCAACTGCGTATCAAACCCACAACCTAGGCATGTGTTCTGACCAGGAATCAAACCAGCAACCTTTTTGGTGCATGGGATGACACTCCCACCAACTGATTCAGGTAGCTCATTGTCATGGTATCCATTTGTTCTCTTGGTTTCCACTCCAACGGTGGCCAGCCTTTGACTTTCAAACTTCATGATTTCCTTTTTCCCTAGCTTGGAAATCATTCTCACAGTGATGAGCACATAATTTGCCTCTACTTGCATTAAGTTATGCAATGCTTCTTAACCTTTCCCACAGCATGGCACACAGAGAAAATGATAATGTTTGTAGACAACCTGGGGTAACAGAAGAAGCTGCTTATAGGTGGAGCCCTGTCCAACTGTCCTGAGGAACAAACATTGTCCAGGGCACATTTCTAATGACTGTTGGGAAAACTGCATGTTGTGGAATATGAATTGCTTCATTTATTGTGTTTTTGTTCATCATTGTGCTGGCATTAGCAATACGATGATGAACAGAACTTATTCCCTGACCTTGAGGAGCTATATTACTGTAGTATATGTGTTGATATAGACATGGTGAGGTGGCAAGAAATTGGCAGCAGAAAGAAATTGTTCTCCACGAAACCTGTCAGTCTGGGATTAAATTCTAGCGTATTCACTTGCTAGCTATGTGAATTTGAGCAAATGAAACTTAACTTTTCTGGTTTTTAGTTCTTTACTTAGTAAAATGGAGGTCATGTATCTACCTTTAGGTTTCTTGGTAGGGGATAGAATTAGTTTAGTGAGAAAATGTTAGTTTTCATCCTTATTTGTAAATAGGGCCATTTATCTGCAAGTGGCCAGTTGAGTTCTTTCCAAAATGTGTGAATTCATTCTGAGTTCCTATTGCAAATTTCATACTATCACTTATAAGTACTAGAGTATAAATGGCATTTCACCTCTGAGTCCAATTTGGGGAAGTATTTGTGATTACCAACTAGAATCGTAGATCATTCTTTTCATTTACTTGTGAACAGTTACTGCGTCCTCAATTTATGTCAAGATGAAGTTCTCAGCTTTGAGGAGGTTATAGTCTGAGTGAGAACAGGGGCTCAGAGACCATCTAGTCAGCTGGCGAATGACAACTGGAACTCAGGTATTCCATTTTCCAGCTTCACGATTCTCCCATCAAGTCATAATGTTACACTGTGAATTACAGCAGATACAAGGATCACGAGGATACGTTCTTGCATTTCTGCAACTTGAGAACCTGACTAAAATGAGCTATTTAAGTAACTTTACTTTGTTGAATTAAGTCAGCAGCACTAACTTCTTTAATAACAGGGTTTTTGGGGGGATATATCTCAAGTTAAAACTAGTAATGTTATGAATTTAAGATTATCCTAAATATTTCTCTGAATTAAAAAAAATGATCTGACAGTTATAAATGGTCGGATGTCTCTCCAAGGGCTCAATATTCTAGCTGCCCATCTGTTTCTCCATCTTTCTGTATACACAGACATAAACACAGATGCACTTGAACCACAGCTAAAGGTCACATTCAGAGAGTTTGCAGTAAGAAAAGAAAAAGTGGGTAGAATACATGCATATTATTTTTTAGCCTTCTATTCTGAAGGTGAATTCTTTATAGGAATGTTACTACTTTGCTTATAGCCTAAGAATTCCAAAATTTTGTATTTTACTCCAGATCTATGTTTAAAAATCTTTCTTCTGTTCTGCTCAAGCCTGAGATTATATTTACAGTAACAGTTTGCCTGAAATCATATAAAATTAATAGAAAAATGTCTAACTTGTTAGTTGTTCATTACTTATTACATATATTAATTGACTTTGTATTTTCCCACCCAAATAAATAAATGGAATATGTAATAACTTCTCTGAAGGAGAATAAGTGAGTTTTGGTTTCCTATACGCAGAGATAAAGTGCAATAACAGAGACCAGAAACTGAATATCTAATCTTTCTTACAAATTAATGAAAGCTTAAGTGAAGTAATTACTGATTTATAGCAGAGGAACTGAAGTTTACATAGGAAACAACATCTTTGTTTTATTTTTAAAATACGGATGAGACAATGGAAGGTATTAATACATAAAATACTTAAAAACAATGTCTGCAGATAGTAAGTGCTCAATAAAATGTTAGCTATTATTATTGTAAGAAAGTAGATGTATTTACACAAATAAAGGACACTGGCCCTGGCCAGTGTGGCTTAGTTGGTTGGAGTGTTATACTATAAACCAAAGGGTCAGAGTTCAATTCCAGGTCAGGGCACCGATTTCAGACCCGGACACATGCCTAGGTTGTGGGTTCAGTGGGAGTGTATACAAGAGGAAACAGACTGATGTCTTTCTCTTGCATTGTTGTTCCTTTCCCTCTCTCTCTCCCTCCCTTCCCCTCTCTCTAAAATCAATAAGCATGTCCTTGAGTGAGTATGAAAAAATAGACACCTTTCTATGGAAAACTGCTCATGGGGAAAGGTCTTATATTTTCTATCACACATCTTTCAGTGATTTTACATGGTCACTCTGACCATGTTTGAAAAAGAGATATTACTTTCTCAGTTGATTTGTAAGTACCAGCATCAAGTTTTTCATCATAGGATTATAAATGATGTAAGAAATAAAGTTGAAACAAATAGTTAATGATATCATGGGTGGTACCTAGTCTCAAAGGCACTGAGGCAGAAAACTTAAAGAATTGAAAATCAGCTTGGTTTGCTAAGACTTCTCTTGTTTTTACTCTGTCACCTGGTATGTTCCTCTTGCGTTAGCCAGAAGTCAATTTGCTGATTAAAGGAAGCCATTTCTTTTTTCTTTTTTGCAAAAAGCTATCAAATGCATTTTTACTTATTTTTCACATTTTTTATTGTTGTTCAAGTACAGTTTTTTTCATTTTCTCCCCACCACTATCTGCAACCCCAGCCATCCCCACTTCCTACCCTTGATCCTATCCTGCTTTGGTTTTTCCTTTAGACAAAGGAAGCAATATCATCAGCCCATATTCAGACTTGGAATCATAAAGAGAAAAAAATCTGACCTAGAAAAATTTCAATTACATTTATTTGTAAGTGCTTGACTATTTATTATATGCCACAGAGCAAAATTCTTGGATTTTAAAAAGTTCTGGAAGGTTGAGATAAAACATTATCTCGTGGTGTGCGTGTATATGTGTGTGTTACGTGTTTATCGGTGGGTAAGATGGATGACTGAGAGTATGGACCAGGACAGAACTAATGATTTCAGACAACACACCAACAAGACTGCATTTTTAGGATTGATAGACATTTGACAGACTGATCAATATTGTGCTGAGATATTTTCAGTGAAGACATTTGTGAAAAATAAAATGCAGTAATTCAATAAGAAATATGTATTTAATGTTTGGTGGCTTCTAATTGAATTCAGGTAATCTAAGATTTCTTGTTAGGGGAAACAAGATTAGATAACTATAGTTGGAGTTAGTTGTTTAGAATGACTTTGATTTTTAGTAATGGCAAGCCAAATTGGTATAAAATTCTTCTTCACCATCATTATTGCTAATCATGTATTACATCAAAGTCTGGGTTCTTCTCTTGGTTGACTCTGAATTGCTCCTAGTCCCTTCTCTTATTTTTCTCCCCTTTGGAGAACATCTTTTTGGATATTAACATAGCCAACAATAGCACAATGACAGGGAACTGGAAAGAGAAGAGGAAGAGAAAAAGTGTGAGCTAAATAGTTTCTAAAAATGTGAAAAAAGCTTTGCAAGCATGATTCCACCAGCCTTGGAGCACTCTTCAGAATTGCACAAGTATTGTGTTTACGTCTATCCCACTGAGATCTGAACTACCCTTTTCCCCAGGCACAGTGAGATCTGCATAGATATTTACTGATGGATTAAGCATGATGTCATGATTGCCCAAGCCCACAGAATGAATAAAAATGAAACTTTTGGGAATTTCTGTAATGCAAGGCAAGTAGAATTTGAAAGACACAACGAGTCAGCTCACTCCAAGATTTCAGGCGTCAGGCAACACTCCCTGAATTTCTGTTCCTGTGTTGGGGTCCAAAAATGACTTCTTGTTGCATGGGCTTCTCCATGAAGCATCCATGTGGTGGCAAACTTTCTACTTCCTCATCTTTAAACAAGGAGCTTAGGTTATTCTAAACTGTCATACTTTGTATGATTTTATGAAGTATGTGTTTGATCATTCTTCTCTGTAGGAGGCAGAGCCATAGAAATAGGAGAAACCTCTTTTCTGGTGCTCAAGAGCATTAAGTTTAGCTTGGTTTGGACAGTCAATACTAACAATAGACGAGAAATTTTTTCCCTGCTAAATGCACCATGTTCCTTAACTCTTGGGACAACCTCATTAATCTTTTCCCAATTATTTTAAGCTTTGAGTGCCCTTGAATATGTGTTACTGGGCTCTTGTCCTCATGTTTTTAAATGTGATATTATGCACTCTGTGAGAATAACAAAGGGGGAAATATATGTGCAGTGTATGGATAGCTAATGGTTTGTTTCCTTAGCAACAATTGCAGTAAGAAAAATATATCAAAGGTTGTGGGTTTTCCCCTACTTTTATTACTCCAAAATCTAGTCCCTTCCTATGCTTAATATTCTCTTTTTATTGTAAAATAAAATAAAGAATCATTCACTCCTATAAGAATCCATTATAACTTGGGGGTGAACCACGATTACACGTATGTGCATGGCACAGGGGAACCTTCGCTGCTGTGCAGGGTGCACAGGCACACAGGCCTTTTTCTCCTTTGAACTGTTCAGAAACCTAAGCAACCTATCAAAGCTGTTTTCCTTTACCCTTTCTAGATTTCCATGCACTTATGCTCTAATGTCGATTTGAAATGCACATACCCAAAACCATAGAAACTACCGTGTGTAAATGTTGAAGCAAATTAGATGTTTCCTTGAAGCCATAAGGACAAGCAGAGGATGTGAGCACTATTGTCATTCTATAAAATGATTATTTAGCCCTGTGTTGGGCTGCCTTCTTTATTTTATTTTATATATTCATTTTAGATGAACTCTTCGAGCTCCTTATCGGAAGCCTCTTGAGGTTTCTTCTGTTTTCACTATTTACTTTTCTGTGATGGAGAGAAGACTTAGACTCACCAGAATTAGTCTGCGAAGTCTCAGTAAAGATCCAAGAACATACCTTTCTGGTAAGACAAGGCATTGCCTAAGCTTGAAGCCTTCTTACAATTAATTTAGTGAGGAACCAGAAGAGTTCTCAGGAACATTCTGGTTGAGGTTTGATTCTGGAGATGCAGACTTGGGGACAGTCTCTCCTATCTAGGTGCTTCAGAAATGGGCACACTGTAGACTGAGAAGGCAATATTTCTGGTCTATTCTAGACAGTTGGTCTACAAATCAATATTAATTCTTTCCTTGATTTTTCCCTTTTGAACTTCAGGAGAGATGGAAGTCATGAAGTAATTTTAATGCCATTTCATCAATTGTTATTTTCTCTCCAGATATTATTGTTAATGAACCACCTTATGGCTTCCTTCCTTTTAGGGAAAACTTCCTGCGTCACCCTCCTGCTTCTGTGCAGGAGAATGGAAGAACGCTTGGCCTCAACTGACCATTTGTGTGTTTCTTTGGTTCAGGGAGCTGACTCATACGATCTCCTTCCCCACTTCTATTGAGTGCTCTATTTTTTAAAATAACAATGAAAAAACTTATGGCCACAAATCAGAAAAAGAGAAACAAGTTAGGACCTGAACAGTGACATTTCTGATGTGGCAAAGAAATGGGTCAAGTGAACAAACAACTCAATCCAATTCAGAAATCATGTGAAGAGAGGCTTCTAACTTGGACCTCGAGCATGCCCACTGCTGTGACCCCTGGTAAGAGGAAGCTAGGGTGGTAGAGGTTGGGGTTGACTGGTGACTGGAGGCCATGATTGGAAATGAGAAGTGTGATCCCAAGCCTGGCTTGAAGGTTCTGGCCGGTCCTGAAAGTTACTCCCACTTGGCCATGGCTTACGAATATTTCTGAGAGCCTACAAGTTTGTGGAATTAGCACAAACAAGCATTTCTGGTGAAGCCCAGTAGTCTTCATTCAGCATATCATTAGTGAGACATTCAATTGCTTGTAGTATAATGTGAGTTCAACAAAGAGCCATTCCAGAATGAAAAAGCAGAATCAACTGGTTTTTGTTCCTTTAGTTATTATTTAAGTTTTTGCATTAAAAAGGTGCTTATTCTAAGCTTTTAAAAATGTCAACACATCAAGTTAAGAAGGGGAGGAAGGGAACTCTAGTGGCCACAATTGTTTGGTTCTGTCTTCCACTTGAGTTCTAGGCCTCCCCACAGACTAACAAGTGATATGGTTATGTAGAAACTAGCCAGTAAGGAGGCTTGGGTATACATTTTAAATAGCTATGTGAACTTTAAAAAAGCTCTCAGAAAATAAGCAACTTCTGTAGTCCACCTGTTCACATTATAATTTCTTTCTCCTGTGGAATGTGTTACTCTCTGTCCTTGTTCCTCAACCCTTGGCACGTATTCTGAAGTGAAAATGCTTTCCATATTTAGTCTGTCTGGTTCTGTTTCCTCTGAGACTGGCAGGTAGTTCAAATTTCATTTTGGGCTATGCTTTACGGAAAAAGTCCATCCCTAGTTCTTTTTTTCCTATTTATATCTTCTTTCTTCCCCAAGGTATCCCTTTCCTAGTTCTGCTTCCCTCTTCCTTGTATCTTCTTGCATTTCTAGGTCAAATTTACCCTTTCCTTGTTCTTTTCTCCTTTATTCAGCTTCTCTCTACTTTACCACCTAATCTGTGGGGAAGATGAGTTACTTTGTGAAGTGGAACACGACTTCATTTCTGATATCCAATATCCCTTTTCCTTGCCCATTTTGACACTAAAATAATTTAAAGAAAATTATTCCAGATCCAAGATTGAGTATAAATTGACTATCTATCAACATATACAACATGAAAATTTCCCAAACACTATGTACCAATGACTAATTTCTTTCTGTCTTGCATATTTGCACTGAGAAAAAAAATTTGCCCTATATTGGGAGGTGCAGGAACAAGAGGAGCTTCTGCCCTTACCACTCTACTGAAAGGGGTCTGGTCAAGGTCACCTGTGAGCGGTGCTGCCAAAGCTGATGATCACTTCTGTGTCATCTTGCCTGACCTCTCAGCAGAGTTGCCTCACTTTGGCTTTTCTTCCCATTTCTGACCCTTTCTGGTCAGTCTTCCTGGCTGACCCTCTCTTCTCTATTTCAAATGTTTATGCCGCACGGTCAGATCCAGGCCTTCTCTCCATCTAAGCTCTCTCCCAGAGGATTTCGTCTTTAAATATCATGTATATCTTGAGGACTTCTAAGTCTTATAAATTACCAGTTCCTATCTCTCTACAAAGCTCCAGACTTCTAATAAGAGATCCACGTGTGCAGATATCTCCTGACCTTTTCTCTTTGTATCTCCAAAAGATGACCTGAGATCTCCTCTTCTAGAGTTGAAACACACCAACCAAAGCAGAACTCTTTATTCCCATGGCCACTCACCCCCCTAACATGCTTCTTTTTCAGCCTTTCCAATTCCATTAAGTGGCATCACCATCCATGCAGTTGCCCAATCCAAAATCACACCCCACCCCTAGCTCTAATCCACTATCATTTAGACCTCCAGAATACCTTGGAAATCCATTTGCTTTTTACAACTTCACTGCTATCGCCCTTGTCCTTGCTGTTATTGTGCTCACAACAGCAATCATTTCTAAAGAGGTTTTCCTGTTTCTACTCTTGTTCTTGTTGTGGGATTTTCTCTGTATAGCAGCCACAATATTTTCAAAACTGCAAATCAGATTACATCATTTCTTTTCTCACCACCCCTCCTCATACCATCCCTTCATGACTGCTCCCCAGCCCCCCATAAAATGCTCTTCTTTGCATTGTCTAGTATTTTACTTCCACTGTAGTCCTGACTTGCTGAGAAGTTTAAGCCTCTTCAGGCAATCAGACTCCTTTCTCATGGGTAAAAAGAGGCCAAAAATATTTACAGATCTGAAAATCCTTTCAAGTATTTATTGCTATGCAGGTGGAGAGCTTCCTAGGCAACCCTCTCCTTCTCTGAAGCTCGGACAGTGGAACTTCAGCGACCATTGGTAGTATTTCTTTCCTATTATGTGTTGAAGGTACTGGAGAGAGTTGGGAAAAATAATGTGGACTTGGGGAGAAGGGTAGATTAGTGGGAGAATAAAATGAGGAAGTAAAACATAGCAGGTAGGTTTGAAATAGGGGCACATAATTTTTTCCTTTATAATTCATGTCACAGTAAAATTTTATAAATTGGATTATAGTAAAAGGAGTAATAAAATGATACTAGTTAGCATTATATTAATAATTACACTATTTCCTCTCTGAATTATATATATAGTCTCTCTGAAAAGAACTAAAAATTGTTTTAAAAAGTTCTAATGATATTATATTATTGGGCAACATGTCTATAATAGACATTAATTATACGGTATTAAACAGATCCACAGAACTTTTTAAAGGTACAATAACCTAATAAAACACCAGAAACCTAATTACTATTCTAAGAACTTAGAATTAAAATTAGCTTAAAGTTACAAAAAGTTTTAATAAGAAAAATATCCACAGCACATTTGCCATGGTATAGTTTTTCAATGCAAGGAAAATTTTAAAAATCAATAAAAACAAAATAATTACTCAGACCTTCTTACACAAATATTGTTGCTAAATTTTCCCTTTTTCTTCCATATCTTATTGTGTGGTTTTTGGAGCCTTTTATAAGTCAGCCACTAGAGAGCAAACTTCTTCTTTTTATCAGGCTGTGGTTTTATTTAAAAAAAAAAAAAATATATATATATATATATACACTGCATATATGTCAGTACTCACAAGACCACATTATCTCAGACTGTAAAATCTGATGACATAGCTTCTGAATGCCTGGGGTGGTGGGCATGGGGGTGGAAGTAGGGGAATTTTAAGGCTCTTTATATTAAATACATAAGAAAGAACAAGATAAAATGTTGTAATGGTGAGCTACCTTCCTGGAGTGAAAATGAAACCTTCTGTTAATGGAGCATAAAGTCTTATGTTTCATCCCATGTAATAAAATATGATAGGTATTGTTTGGTCTGACAGGAATCTTGGGCCTTTTTCCCAGGGAAGTGTTTCTTGAGAGCTCAAAGAAATAATATTGTTTTCAGGTGAAATGTGAACAAATTACATTGTCAGCTAGTTCCAGAGGCTTGAGCCAGGGAAAATAAGTAAGTAAGTAAGTAAGTAAGTAAGTAAGTAAATAAATAAATAAAACAAAACAAAATAAAAAAGGCTGCCAGTTAAGGAATACTGTCATCTATTGGACAGAAACCCCACTAATGACATCCCTTCTAAACAGATGTTAGTCCCCAAATGCCAATACATAGGCAGATCAGTCTGCTAAAGGGTGTCAGGAACAGAAGAGGTGGTGCATGGAACATTGGGGAATTTAGTGCACATAAAAACCCCAACTCACCAGTCACCAGAGGGTCTTTCTCAGCTGGCTTTTTGGCTAAGATTTACTCATTAAATAAAACTACCTTCTGGTGGACTGTTAACGATTGGCCTTGTGCACATGACCCTAGGGACCCGTGGCTGAACAAAGTCGGTATTGTTGGTATCAAGTTTCGTCTCTGTTGGCTGGACTTTGGAATATTTGAGGAGCTATAACCTAGAATTTGGAATTTTGGAGTATTTTACAAAATAGTGTTTAACAGCTATGAGTAGATTATAAAAGACATAAAAAGGGAGATTTCAAAACTTTTCAAGAAACACTTTCCAGGGTTTATCGGCTCTTCTGTTACAATGTTTTTCTTATATCAAATGGACTTGTGAAATTGTCCATATTTTAATAATTTGCCTGATAAAATGACAATTTCACAGGGTTTGACCTAATACTTCATTCTGTAGGACCTCCTGTTGGTGAAGCCTCAATGAACGTTGCTCATCATTTAATCAGTAAGCAGCAATCACTGTACACACCAAGGTCAGTGCAACTCAACAAAGACATTTGCCGAACACTTCCTCTGTGCCAGCCCAGTAACGAGCACTGTAGCAAATGTTAGGGTCGACTAGAGGAGTCCTGTCTTTGCAAAGCTCATGTTCTAGTGTGAGATGCTAACACGAATCACTCACATGGAGGAGGTGGTAATTCAGCTGGGACTTGAGGGATGCATAAGGTTATTCTTATAATCTCTGTCAGATAGCTGCAGGTGGGGTTGTCACTTTATCACTAGGAGGTAAGGTCCCTGAGGGCAGTGGTCTCTCCGTAACCACAGGGAACCTGGCATGGAGAGGAGGCTTCATTCAGGCCCCCACACCTGTGCAGTTCAGGGGTGAGAACACTTATTCTGCAGTCACGCTGCCACTTAGTAGCTATGTGAACCTGAATGACTTATTCAATTTCTTGGTGCTTCTGTCCTCGTATCTAAAATGTGAGTAAATAATGGCACCTATCTATTCTCTTCTTTGGAAATCAGACATGACTAGACATTTCCACAGGTCTGTGGGTAGGCTCACCAAAACTCTTTTTACTGACACACTAATGGAGCCCCCATGGAAAGGACGAGAGAGAGCTGGACTAATGGAAGAGGGAGTCAGGCTAGCAGGTCTGGCTCATCTGAAGCCCTAGTTAATTAGGGGAGTCTGGCAGAACATCATCCAATGTAGTGTTTTCCACTGGCCCAGTTCTGTGCACTGATTCTTGCAGTATGTGTGCAAACTAAGTGTACAAGTAAATAAATGAAATCCTGGAAAAGGTATTTTTACCTAAATCTCTCTAAAATCCTGGGGCTTTGGTGGAGTTTCTTTCCTAGCCCTTAAATAGATTGTAACTCAGGGTGGCCAGTGCTGTCTCCTTTAGAGCCCCAGGACTTCAGCTGGGTAGCAGGGGTGCCTGGCAGATCCTCAGCAGAAGCTGCAGCCTTATCTGATACCAGGTGGCATGTCTTTGAGCATATCTGAGACAGCCCCTGGGAATGCCCAGACATTTGGGGTGGGTGGGAGCTCTTGGCGTAAGGGACCTGAAATATATAGCAGGAAGGGTGAAAATCAGCAAAAGAAAGGTTATCACCCAGTGCTACCCAATTTGTATACTTCAGGCTGCCATGGTCTGGGGCACATCAGTTGCATGAATCCTGCAATTCAGCAATTTCCATTGTAAATGAAGGTCAGAAAAGTTTTTAAAAATTTCTTCTCCTACCTAAGAAAGTAATATATCTCATTCTGGATAGTTAAAAAATATATAGATAAAGATATAAAATTAGATTAAAATTACCATTAGCTTATTATGCAGTGATAACTACTTTTATGTATTTTTAAAAATGTATTTTGATATACAGTATTTCCTATATTAGCTATTATTGAAAATATCATTTAATATGCATGTTTACTTATATAGGTTACTATCAATTTTAAAAGTCATTTAAATTTTTATTAAAATATAATATGCAAATAGTATATGCAGATATTCTACAAAACGAAAGAGTGTTAAAGGTCATTAAAATAAGAAAATTCCTTCTCCACTCACTCTTACCTACTTTTCCTTCTTTCAAGAGGAACTAGCTTCTTAAGATTTATTTATTTATTTATTTATTTATTTATTTATTTATTTATTTCCTCTCCTAAGACTATGCTCTCCTTGATTTTAGAAAGAGAGAGAGAAGAGGGGGGAGAAGGAGAAGAGAGAGAGAGAGAGAGAGAGGGAGAGACATGGATGTAAGATAGAAACATTGATTGGTTGCTTCCTGTATCCACCCCGACCAGGGGATTCAAACCCACAACCTTGAGCCCACAATCTTTTGGTGCAAGGGATGACACTCCAACCAGATGAGCCACCCAGACAGGTGGCTTTATCTGCATATTTTAAAATAATGTTAATATTTTATTATTTCTTTATTTTCCAAGTTAGTGCATATAATGAAGACTTTTGCTTCCTTTTACCCTCTCTTTCTTGAACCTTCTTAGTGTAATTATATTTTATTTTTTATGAAATATATATTTATTGTTTTCATGATAATTATTATATGAATGTTATTTACCACCAGTGTAAGTTATATGCTATGATTATGTTTTCTTTCTTGTGTATTTTTTGTTTTTTCTTATAATTAATAATTGTAATGTTCACTTGCATAAATTTCTTTGACATGTGTTAAGTCTTCCTACCTTCCAATATCTCTGTAAAATGGCTGTCTATACAATTTTCCACATGGTCAAACTTGTCATACAATTTATCACTTCTATTTTATTCTGTGAAATTCCTTTAAAGGCCTCTGACCTCCTGCTCCATTCTAGACTGCTCCTCCCTAGGCTAGGAGCCTGTAGATTTTTTAAATGATGGACTGTTATTAATTTTCTTTAAAAAGCATGTACCTATAATATTTGTATTATTTATTTGTTTATAAATGTGTTTTTATATAATAAAGTAGTGTACATAATATGAATCATAATAAAAAATAGAAATTTTAAAAGGCTAATGTAAAAATAAATACAAAAAATTTTATTTCCTTCTTGTGCTCCTACTAATTGTCTTTCACTCACTAGGCCATGAGAACACTGCTCTAGGCTTACTCACAATGATTATCCTAGGAATCTTCCTTGCCATCAATCCAGGAATTCCTTCTGGCTAGTTCTCATGTTGGACTTTGCTTCTTGGATTCCTTACTTCCTTCTTTTAAGTTCTCTCTCTCATTTGGAAGGAGCACATTCTCTAGTAGTTTCCTAAGAAAAGGTGCAAAGGAGATTAATTTCATAAGTTTTTGGTTATCTAAAAGTGTCTTTATATAAGAATAAAAACATGAATGAAGAGAAAAGATTTATAAAACATTTATCTGATGAAGGATTGTGTCTAAAATATACAAAGAAGTCCCAAAGAACATATTTGCATGAACCATAGGCAGGGACACTGGTATGGGGATGGCCTTCAGGAGGGAGTGTAGGGGCTGGTTGGAGGTGGGCAAAGGGGGGAAAGTGGGGGAAACTGTATTTGTGTAAATAATAAAAAATGAAGAAAAAAAGAAAGCAAATAGTTCAATTAAAAAATGGGCTAAAGGTCTGAATAGATACCTAGTCAAAGAAGATATACAGATATCAAATAAACATATGAAAAGCTAGTCAAGATCATATGTCATTAAGGAATTGCAAATTAAAACAATAATGAGATAGTGCTACATACCTCTGAGAATGACCAAAATCCAAAATATGAAAACACCAAATTCTGTAAGGGTGTGGAAAAATAGGTACTCTCATTCATTGCTGGTGGAAATGCAAAATGGCATAGCCATTTCAGCAGATGATTAATATATGATCCAGCCATCACACTAGTTGGTATTTACCAAAATAAGTTGAAGATTTATGTCCACACAAAAACCTGTATGTAAATATTCACAGCAGTTTTATTCATAATTGTCCAAACTTGGAATCAACAAAGATGTCCTTCAATAGGCAAATGGATAAATAAATTATAAAATATCCATGCAAGAAAAAAAATTTATTTAGCAATTGAAAAATCTATAGTCATGAAATACAAGAAGACTTAAACGCATATTGCTAAATGAGAAAAGCTAGTCTGAAAAGCCTAGGTATCATGTGATTCTAACTATATGACATTCTGGAAAAGGCAAAATTGTAGCGACAGTAAAAACATCAGTGGCTGACAGGGGTTGGTGGGGAGGGAGGAAATGACTAGGTGAAATGGAATTTTTTGGCATTCAAACTACTTCATATATACACATGACACATGCATTTGTCTAACCCCAAAGAATGTACAACATAAAGAGTGAACCCTAATGTAAACTATGACCTTCAGTTAGCAATAATCTATCAATATTCATTCATCTGTTATAACAAAAGTGCCACATTAATGTAAGATGTAGTTTATGGCCGTACCACCCTGAAAGCACCTGATCTCGTGTAATGTAAGATGTAACTAATAGGGGAAACTGTGGTTGGTGGGTGGAGGTAGGGAAATGTGGGGGATAGGGATATATGAGGACTGTGTATAATTTCTCTCACTTTTTCTGTAAACCAAAAATTGCTCTAAAAATAAAGTCTATTAAGTTTAAAAGTCTTTATGCTCACATATGATTAATAATTTGGGTTGAGAATTTTAGACTAAAGGTCATTTTCATTCAGAATTTTTGAGACATTGCTCTATTGTCCTCTAAATTCAGAGTTGTTCTTAGAAATCTCATGCCATTTCATGTTGTGATCCATGGTGTGATCTCTTCTCCCCTTCATTCCATTCCCCAGACTCTTCAACCTCTCTGTTTTTAGTGCTTTGTAATTTCATAATACAGGTCTTTCTTTTATTAATTTCATTGGCTTTTTAATGTGGAGACTCATCCCAGTAGTGTCAGGAACTTTCTTTAAATTATTTCTTTGATAATTTCCTTTTTATAATTTCTTTGATAATTTCCATTATAATTTATTTGATACATTTCCTTCTCTCTAATAATCTGGGTCTTTGGATTGATTCTCTAATTTTCTTATCTTTCCTTTTTCAATGCCAATCTCTTTGTTTTTGTTGTTGAACTTCCTGCTTTCCTAGACCTTATTTGCCAATTCCACAATTGGGTTTGTCATTTTTGCTATTATTTTCTCTTCTCTGAAACTATTAATTGTAGTACCATTGAAATTGTCTTCTGCTCTCTGCATCATCTTTATGTCCCTCCTCCATCCTCAGTTAATTTTGATCTCTGCATTCAAGGCTATCCTCCAATGTCTGGTAACCTTTGTCTGTTCATTTGTTGTTAAGAAGAGGGCACTAAAAGGCTGATTGTGAGCTCTGTGTATCTGTGGGGCTAATCAGCTGGTAGATCATGCTGTGGAACAATTGGGGAGTGTAGAGCTTTTTAATAAGCACTGTATGGTCTCCTCAGGTTCATTTCCTCCAGAGAAGGATACTACCATCCCCTGCCTAGGGGTACAAGACTTGCTGCCTGTGTTTAGTGTTGGCAGTGGAAAAGGCTGGAGTTTAAGCATCCACAATGCAGATTTTCATTTGGTGCCTCTGTTTTCAGCTTAGTACTTCATCTCTACCCTCTTCTCTGCCTGATTTTTCTTGTCTGGAAACTTTCTGTTTCAAGTTCTTCAGATACTCTAGGGTACAGATGTTCAAATTTTCCCATCCCAAGTGGCTAGTTGGAGCCACTTCAGATATGCTCCTGAGTCCTTTGACACTCCAGTTGATAAAATTCTTGCTGTCTCTTATGACAAGATCTCCCAGGGTCAAGTGCTATTTTCCTTGCCCCAGACCTTGAATCAAACATCTTTCCAAGGATCCCTAGTTCTTTGTAGTTGAAAATTGTATTTGGAGACAAAGTCCTGGTGTGAGGATACTCATTGTTACTGAATCATTATGGCAGGACTTTTCAATGGGAAGACCTAGAAAATATTTATTTTTTAAGATAAAATTAGGAGTTCACAATGATATTTCCTGCTGAATGTCGGGATAAAAAAGCTCTTACTTAATATATCTGATCTTACATCACTACTTTCTTCTACACTGAGAATCCTGTCTCTCAATGTAACTAGAATAATAGAACTAGAATATCATATGATTGCATGTTTCTTTTTTCCTACAGTACACACATCAATGCCAGACTATCAATACCAACATTACTACCAACAAAATAACTACTAAAAACAGCTTAAGACTTTTTTTTTGTAATTCTTAAGGTTTTATTTCTAGAGTCTATTTCACCACATATAAACAGTCTCTCCCTTCCTTCCCATTCCATTGACAGTACGACCAGGCCCTTGCCATCCCGTGCTTGAATAATAGGACAGTTTTTTTCTCCTTTGACTTCCCTGCTCCAACCCTTTTTATATTTGATAACTAGACAGATAATCTTAACATATTTGCTTGCCTCTGTTATCTCCCTACTAAAAAAAAACTTTGGTAATTTCTTGATGTATAAAAGAAAAAAATCTGTATTTATTAACCTATTCAAAGACCCCTACCTACCACCCCAGCTTATTGCCACCCTTCTGACTCATCTATGCAAGCCTGTAGTTTCAGTTACACTGTCCTGCAGATACAGTTTTCATGGATCCGCCTCCGTGCCTTTGGTTAAGCAACTTTCTCTCCCTGAAATGTCCTTTGTTTTTGCTTTGAGCCTTAAATTATATAGATTTTCAATATAAATCTAAATTACATAGATTTTTACCTTGCAGAAACAGAACAGGATGGACCCATCATCCAATTTTGGGTTCCTACCCAAAATTTGCTTTTGCTAAGACTCATGAGGCACCCATGCACTAGGATTGTATGAAACGGTTATTACTCACATAGTGGAACTTCCTATGGATAGTGAAGCGAGCTCCCAAGTGGTCTGGAATTGGCTTGAGAGAGAGCAGGGAAAGAAGATTGGCTCTACTTTTATTGTGATTACAGAGTGGGGTTGGCCTGAGGGAGTCCACAGGGCCAGGGTTTGAAACTACTAACAGCACCAAAGGAGGAGGCAACCAAGTTTCTTATTTGTTTATCCAGACGTGGGGTTGAAAGGGTGTGAAGTGATGGTGCTTGAAAGTCAGCAGTCAGATACCAGAGATGGAGTCAGACACTTCATTACAAAAACTCAACCCAAATCTCACCGACCCCTTTAGTCCTCAGTCATCAGTTTTCTTCTGAATTTCCATCATTTGGCTTTTTTTTTTGGCCCCATCCCGTTATTTAACTTTCCTGATATTTGACTTACAGAAATAAATTTAATTACTTTAGAGTCATACCTCCAAGGGTGGAATCCAAGTTTTGTAGGCCCTGAATCTTACACAGTTTGGCGCATGGCCCTCCTTATGAGAAAGAGTACAAACTAGGTACAAGGCCTTGGAAGGGGGCTGTGCTCAAGAGGAGTTCTGAAGCTTGAGCTTCACAGTAAATCTGCCTCTGCATGTCTCTTATGCATTAAAAATATACACTACAAATTTACATGTGGCAAAGTTCACTTCTATTGGTTACAGTTCTGTGAGTTTGTCCATATGCATAGACGCTTGTAATTACTGTGACAGACAGGGTACAGAGCAAGTTCAATGCCACAAAGACCCCCTTGTGCTGCCCCTTTGTATTCAGAGACTCCTTCAGCACCTCTTGTGTATTCTGTTTTTTTCCATTAGACCTTAACATCTTTCATCTAAGAGTTCGTTGTTGTTGATGATAATGGTCAGAAAAAATGACATTTTATTTTTCAAAAAGAATGGATTCTCAGTGGTAAACAAAGGTGTTGAGCATATTTTCTGATAAGGATTACAAAGGAAGCCTTCCGTTCAACTAAGTCAGAATTCACAAATTTAAAAAAAATGACCATGTTTTTATTTGAGACACTCAGAAATGAAATTCATGAAATTCAACTAGTTTCAGATCCCTCCCTTTGGTTGTTGTTTGACTTCACTGGCACAGCATAATAGTGCTTTGAACATGTGGATGTTTTATAAATACTTGGTGACTTAGATTAGTGAACTAGCTTGCTGAAGGAGAAGTCACTCAGCATCCTTTTAAAAGTATACCCTTATTCTTAACTTTGGGCGTTTGTGTGTATGCGTGTGTAGACACATACCTGCATTCATGGACAGATATGTTTTCTCTCCTTTGGAAATTCTAGAAACAAGTTTAGGAATCATAGTACTGCAAATCAGACCCTTGAAGGAGGGCTGGTTTCTCTACTCAGAGAAACTAGGCCTTTTTAAATGAAGCACGTTAAGAAAGGAGGGAAAAAAGTCCTTTGCGGAGATATCAACTGAATATGTAATAGCTCCTTAGTAGCCTAAAAGCCCCAGTATCCAAACTGATTCTGCACCACACAGATCAGATCAATTTTGCCCACGCTTATTTGCAGCTGAAGAATACCTAATTTACTGTTTTGACAGAATCACTACTATTGGACTCAAATTTTTCACTTAATCTGAAATTGAAAGGCTTTAACAACAAGGAAAGGAGGAAGCAGAATGCTCTTCTCACTTCCTTAATGCCTGATGATGAATTGTTTTCAAATATCACTGTGTACCTGACCTTCAGTAGAAAATGATTGTGCCTTGGTTTGCCAGTGCACAACAAAGAAGGGTCACACAACTGGGTGTTCCAGATAAAAGTCCAATTAACCTCAAAGTAGTTCCTCAGCATAAAGAGAAGAAGCTTGGAAGGCAGAGGCTTTAGCTCCAGAGCACATCTTCTCTCCTTGTGATTAGTTGTGTTGACCAAACTGTTAATTCAGCCTGTGAGGAAGGTCAGGAGTTCTGCTAGCTTCTTTCTCCCTGACACTTCCTGAATGTCTACTCATCAGACACTGACCTTGTCAACGACCAGGCAGTGTGTTTGTTCAGTGGGACTACAAACAGAAGTGTGGGTGAGAATTTCAAGAAAAAAAACCCAAAACAGTCTTAGCAGTAGCTGGCAGGCAGCCGACAGAGAGTTCTCTGGAGAACGGAAGCCATTTTTTTATCTGCATCTATAGGCCTGGGGATTTGAAACTGTGTGGTCATTCCCAGAAGAGGAACCCAGGTTTACAAAATGCCATCTTTCGGAATAGTGACATATTACATTTTTAAAAGCTGGCTAACAGTTGCTTTATTCACCTTTCTGTGAAAGATTTATCTGCATAGACCAGACTTTCAGCTCTGGATTATTTCCCATTGTGTCTAAAATGATAACACTGGTTATTTCTTGTATTCAACCCTTGTGCGGAATTAGGTAGCCAGCCCTTTGCCTTTTTGGTTTCACTCTCCTTAATTCCCAGGCATTTACAATCATCCAAATTGTGTTTGATTAGCATAAGCTAGATTTCCCTCAAGAGTTTCCTAATACGTTTCCTCTGCAATCAAGTCCCACTTGGATACAGTAAGCCCCTCTGTTCATCCAGTGTGTCATTCAAATAGGTATAAAGAGAGATGCATATGATCACTGGCACTTGGTGATGACAAAGGACTGAGGCTGCAGGGTGCAGTTCAGAAACCAACATGGCAACAGCAAAGATAATGGCGATTAGCGGTAGCAGAGCCCTCGCTACTGCTGTCCTTATGAGTCATGCTGCCAGCCCGCTCTTTAGGGACAAAAACTAGTAACAAGGGAGTTGTGATATTTTTGTTTTTAAAGAACAAAGTCTCTGTAAAATTTGATCAAATAAAAGAAGACTGTATTGGAGCATGAAAGAGCATCTCTTGGTTATCCAAGGCCAGGAACTGCAGGGTGAAGGCAATTCTCTTTCAAGATCTGTAAGGCCTTTCCCTGCATGGTTTCCTTTTTGTGTATTTTGTAGTTTTTGCCTGAGAGTTGCACATTTTTCTGGAACTTGATCTGTGGGAGTCCTTTGAGACCTAGGTAGAAGTTGGGACTACCATTCCAGGCACTCCAGGAGTTATACTCTCTGCTTGAAGTTTTTCAGACTACATAGCTAACACGAATTTGGATTGCAAGCCATGTGAGAACTGGCATATGGCTGTGAACACTCATGGGAGATTGTTTAATCATTCACTCAGCACCGAGATCAAGAGACACATGATCCTTGATGCCACCTTTTATAGAACAGGGGCTATTGCTCATTCATCTATACATTGAAGGTGTAGCTCTCTGGGGTTCCCACATTATGTGAGGGGCTCTTTATTTAGATTACCCATCTTAGGTGGGTCTCCAGCCCTGTGCAGCCCTCAAAGCAGAAGCTCAAACGCTCCAGGGTTTGGCAAAAATTTTCAAGGTGAAAGATGGCTTTGGTATTCACTTACCAACTAGGGTGTATTTTTGGGGGGGGGGCAGAGAGCAGGATCTACAAAACACTTTATTTTATCCAGCTCATTGATGCATTTAAAGAAATTAAAAATTTTTTTAGCTGACATTTTAGTTGTGTCATTTAGGAAGTTGTTTGGAAGATCTCTCGGTGTCTTCACTTTTCTGTAAATATCTCTCTGTGTTCCTTTCTCTGTTATGTCAGCCTATTTAAAGTTTTTAGTGTTTCAGCCCTGGCTGGTGTAGCTCAGTGGATTGAGCGCAGGCTGTGAACCAGGCATCGCAGGTTCGATTCCCAGTCAGGGTACATGCCTAGGTTGCAGGCCATGTCCCCCAGCAACCGCACATTGATGTTTCTCTCTCTCTCTCTCTTTCTCCCTGCCTTCCCTCTCTAAAAATAAACAAATAAAATCTTTAAAAAAAAAGTTTTTAGTGTTTCAGAATTCTGGCTTATTGTGGTTCAGATGGTTAAGACCTCTATGGTTCTGACCCAGACCGACTTGCTGCCCTCATTGATATTTGCCCCTGTCATTTCAATTCCCAAATGAAAATTATTGAGGGAAGAATCTAATTTTCAAGTTGAGTCACTCAGATTCATAGGTCATTGGTCACTGATGTTGGGTCAAAGTGCACCCAGGGTTCAGTCAGGTGTGGTCACTGTGTGTGTGTGTGTGTGTGTGTGTGTGTGTTGGATGGTGGGGCCATGTGTTATAAAACACGGCCATCATTCCTTCACAGGGCTCTAGGTAGGCAGTTTTTCACGTACAAGAGGATGTGGGAAGAACAATATACAAAACACATCTTGTATAAACACTGGTAAGAATAATATACCTCCTTCCTCTGCCTTAAAAACAAATAAAAAGTAGGTGGGATTCAAAGCAGAGGTGGTTTCTATCAAATTCTTAAGGTACAGTGGATGGTTTTTGTGAGGTGAGAACTTGATATCCAGAATGGAATCCTGAATTAAGACTTAGTTTTAGTTTCATAGCCCTTAAACTCTGTTTATGCTCTTTGAAAGTCCAAGATATGATTGCAGATACACATGAGAATCAAAATAGGCTCACCAAAAACAGGTAGAATATTAACAAAATCAAATAATGAATTTTATAACAAGTTTTAAATAATACTGGGAAAACACTTTTGTAAAAGCCTACACAAGAAAAAGGATAGAAAATTACATATTTCATATGATTTTGGCTATTAAAATACATGAAAAAACTGAAAGGAAATATATTAAAATGTTAACAATGACTCTCTGAAGTGAAATTTAAATGATGGTTACTTTTTTACATCTGTTTTTCACTATTCTGCCAATTTTTAATAATGGATAGTTTTATGATGAAATAAAAATTAAATTCAAGCAACCACATAAAGGACATGTAGTATTCTCATGTACCTTATTTTCAGATTCAAATAGCATATAGTATTGATATATTTATTGAAGATAATGTACTGAATGAGATCACATTTGGTAAGTGTGGGTTAACTGCTCAGATGATAATGGATTTGTGGTTACTATTATGTAATCGACCCATCTTTCCAAGTAGATAACAACCACCTTATGGCAAGATGACAGTCACAACAGCAGGCATGCATTATCTCGTATAGCCATCACTCTAACCCTCTGGGGGAAGTATTATTAGTCCCAGTTTTTGGATGATGAAACTGAGGCACAGAGTATGTATGGAACTTATTGCACTGCTAGTAAACAGTCCAGATCAAGTGTGGATCTTAACCAGCACCCTTGGAATCATGGCTTTAAAAAAATTTTTCTTTTTAAATCAATTATCATTCTCCAGATTAGTTTACATTGTAGGCAGAAATACAAAGCCAAACACACAGTCCACGAACTCTACCCAGAAACCTATGGTTCTGGGAATTTTCAGAGGCTGCTGCATGTCTGACTGTAGGTATGTTATTTTCCCACTGTGGGTGGCAGAAGTGAAAAAAGAGTTCATAGTTGGCTTGCATCAGGCTGGGTATTGGGCTAAAATGAGAAGCATCCAGTGAAAATAATTTAGAGAGCTGTCATTACTGAGAAATGTATAAAAGCAAAGTATGTTCCAGCTCAAAAATATACTTTAAAAATCTGTACTGCACACAGACAAATGAAAGCCACGTGAGTTGAACTGGATACTGCATGTGGGCTGCTGGGTGGTCTTCCCGTGTGGGAGAGCAGGTAGCATAACTGCAGTAGCTATGGACCTTAGCCTCAACAGTCTCTGTGCTTGTGTTTAGGAAAGAACAAAAATTTTTTTTCAATTGGGAAAGTACAAGCACAAGGTAAGAAAAATTACAGAAGAGAATACAGTGAAATATTATCCCCCACCCACAACCCTCATTTTTTCTTCTCAGAGGCAACTATTGTTACCAATTTCTTGAGTGTTATTCCAAAAATATTTTGTGCATAGAAGTATATATTTAGTATTTGTGTATATGCTTTTAAAACAGCACATAAATGGTATCAAATTACACCTACCTCCCTTTTCTTCCCTTAACACATCTTGGCAGAGCTTACTGTATATAGTAGTGTACGAGGCACTTGGCTAAGGGGAGATTGGGGTTGAAATTCAATAAACTATGTTCTCTGGTGGGAGGTTGGTCTGCCTGGAAGAGGATCTATTTTCTTAATTCAGACAAAGGTACCACATTGGTCTCTAGAGTTTGTCCATATCAGCATATATAGGTTTATTTCACTCTTTTTTGCTGCTGCAGAGTGTTTTGTTGAGTAGATGAAACAATACTTCATTTAACTAGTGTCCTATTGGTGTACATCTGAGTTCTTTCCATTTTTTTTGCTCTTAGAAAAAAAATGGTGAAACATTTCCTTGTCTAAACATTTTCGTACACTTGTGTGAGCACTGAGGAGTAAGTTTAAGTATGTCATTTTTGAGATTCTGAAACATCTGGTTTCAAATAGGAAAAAGACATTGACTTAAAAAGACCTTGTCCTGGCTGGGTAGCTCAATTGGTTGGAATGTCATCCTGTACTCCAAAAGGTTGCAGGTTTGATCCCTGGTCAGGGCACATACCTAGGTTCAAGGTCAATCTCTGGTCAAGGGGTGGGGGTGTATGACAGGCAACTGATTGATGTTTCTTTCTCATATTGATCTCTCTCTCCCCTCCTCTCTCTCTAAAATCAATACATATATCCTCAGGTGAGGATTAAAAAATAATAAAAGTAATAAAATAAAGTACTGAACTCCAGAGGTATTTAATTTTTGTAAACAATATTTCAAATTCTTATCCATTATCAGCCTTGATAATTGACTTCCAGCTGCCACGGGAAATGTTTGCTTTTTTCTCTAGGGCCTTAATCATCCAGAGCAGGTGCCTTTCATCCCTTCAAGCTGCCCTTAGCACCTTAGAATCTGCCTCACCACTCCCAGGATTGTCCCTGTGGGGAGGTTCCCCTTTTTGAAGTTCATATAAATCAAAATTTCTCACCTGATTTTCATAGGAGAGTGTGGTTTGTTCTCATACCTCTGAAGACTTCAGCTTTCCTACTATTAAATATCAGTAAATCTTCAGATTCTCTGAAGTACAGATAGTATAAGGCTGAAGTGAAGGGATTTACATGAAAAATTTTTCGTTAAATATTTATTTATTTATTTATTTATTTATTTATTTATTTATTTTTAGAGAGAAGGAGAGAAACATCTATGTGAGACAGAAACACTGATCGGATGCCTCTTGTATTCTTTCTGACTGGAGACTGAACCCACAACCTAGGCATGTGCCCTGACCAGGAATTGAACTGGAGACCCTTTGCTTTGGAAAACAGCACCCAACCAACTGAGCCACACTGGTCAGGATAGACATTTTATTCTTAGAAGCAATGTGGTATAGTAAACAGGGCAGGGCCTTTGGAATCAACGGAATAGGGACAAGAATCGTAGATCTACCATGTTTGATAATGAAATGTGTGTAAAGCAATTTGCACACAGCTGGCAATCAGTAACTAGAAGTAATATTGATGATGATGAGGAGGAGGAGGAGGAGAAGGAGGATAATGATGTACTCTGTGTGAATGACTAAGGAAACAGATATTCCCCCGGGGACAGTGCTGGGTATTAACTAATGTTCAGCCCATGTAGTAAGCATCATAACTCCATTTTATTTTATTTTTTATTTTAAATTATTTTATTGTTCAATTACAGTTGTCTGCATTTGCCCCTCCCCCAACCCCAGCCATCCCCACTTCTCTCCCCTCATCCCACCTGGTCTTGGTTTTGTCCATGTGTCCTTTATAGATGTTCCTGAAAACCCTTCCCCTTCTCCCCATTATCCCTTCCCACCTCCCCTCTGGTTACTGTCAGATCGTTCTTAATTTCAGTGTCTCTGGTTATATTTTGCTTGCTTGCATAAGTCCATTTTAAAGGCAAGGCCAAAGAGGTAAAAAAAAAAAAAACTTGTTCAAGGATTCACAGCTACTAATGGATAGGACTAATATACAAGCCACACTCCTCCACATTTTAGCTGATGTTTTTTCCCTAGATATGTATAATAAAACTTTTTTTAGGGAAGTAAACCATGTGTTAATGATGTTCTGAGCAGTCATTTATATAGGTTCATTCTTTCTGCTTTTTAGAGACTATTTTAAAAAATTTGCATACAGCATTTGAATTATTGAGAGTAGCTTTCAATTTCAATAACAATACAAAAGGTGTCTTGTTAGGACGACGGGCTCACTGACAAGGTTTGGTTATCTGAAGATTTAATAAAGAGGACTTATGAAGAAAATTTGATCTGCAATTCTATAAAAACGTGTTGCAATGATAGACAAGTGTTTTGCTGATCTTCTCGGTAGCCTTGAATATTTTACTGTCTCAGTGTATTTTTCTCAGGATGTACTTCAGCCCTCAGGAAGCTCTTCCACTTTATTTTCCACTGTATTCTTCTTTCTACCTATGGAATGAATGAGGCTCTTAATTTCTTTCTCCATTTGGTAAGCTGGATGCGAGATAGTTTGTTTCTCTATCTCTTTTTAACTACGTGGTAGTAGATTTTCTTGTTTCTTATCTCTTTTGAGAAATATGACTGGCAAGATACTTTTTAGGGTAGGAGGCAGAAAGATAAAGCAGCCTTGGGGGAAACACAGCTGTGAGGCTTGCTTATTCGGAAAGCTTAGCGTGTCCCCAGCTGCAGACCTGACAGCCGCCTTCCCTCTGAACTGGACTGTCGGTTATCAATGGTCCTTACAATGTTATTCAAGGAAATCACTTGGGTAATGCTGCTGTTCAGGAAGAATGAATGTTCTCATTTACTCTTTCTGAAGAGAATCCTCTTTTTAGACAATCTACCCATCTTCACTGGGCAAAAGAATAAACATTTAACCTTTTAATTTAATTTTTAAATTTAAACTTGCTATTATGAAAATTTAACTTTTAATGACACTTAATGCCATTTAAACATGAATGAAAGTTATTTGCATTCATCCACCAAACGTTTGTACACAGAGTGGGGTGAGGTGGGTGTGGTGGATACAGCAATGGTCCCAGTCTATTTGGGGTCGGGTTCCCAGATTAAATACAGGACACCCAGTTGAAGTTGAATTTCAGATATACAACAAATAATTTTTTTAGTATAAGTATGTTACATGTAAAATTTGGGACACACTTACCCTAAAAAATTATTTGCTGTTATCTGAGATTTAAATTTAACTGACATCTTATATTTTAATTTGCTAAACTTCATAATCTTAATCATAGGGTACAGACACACAAATATATAATCACATGACAGTGGGGTAAATGCTATGCTGACAGTTCGCTAGAGCATTCCAGCTGTTACCTCCGTGGTATTTGCAGAGAAAAAACTCGGGCAGGGAATGGAGAGCAGACAAAAGGACGTGTCTCGAGGCTGATGAATTGGAGTGCTAGGACTGCCATAATCTGGTCTTTGGGGGATGAAGAAAATCAAGCAAAGCTTTTTGGAGATACTGTGTAATCTCATATACAGAGTGATTAAAATTCTTCCTGCTCCATCTCTTACCCTGAAAGACAACCCTCAAGAAAACCATTGGTGTTAACATTTTGGGTGCCTATTGGATTAGTTATTTGGCAGCTTAGGTTTCATGTTCTTCTATTGCTAGGTATCAAATAAAATGGTGAACAAATATTTATTTCTTCAGTAACTATAGTACTTAAAGTACTGAATACCTGGTAATCTAGGAAGGATGGGGGGAAAGACAAGGAAGAATGGTACAAAATAATCAAAGAGATTCCTCTTGATCAGTCTGTTGTGTGCATGTGTATGTGTGTGTATGGGGGTGGGGAATGGGGGAGAGTTGGGGTGGATATAGGGGTTGGGGCTGAGAGAACCAAGAACCAAACACTAACGAGCCTTGTTATTTCAAGGAATGTTAAAAAGAATCAATATCCATTACAACAAAAGACCTAGAATTTGTTTGCCCAGGGTATGAACTTGATACTTAAGTGTTAAGGGTATGGAGTGGGTTTCATCCAGCAAAGTTGCCTATAGCCCTGGCCAGGTGGCTTGGTTGGTTGGGTCATCATCATAGTACACCAAGATGTTGCAGGTTTGATTCCTGGTCAGGGCACATACCTAGGTTGTGGGTTTGATCCCAGTTGCATGTGCTTGGGAGGGAACCAATTGCTGTTTCTTTCTCACACTGATATTTCTCTCTCTTTCTCTCCCTCCCTTTCTAAAATCAATAAACATATCCTCAGGTAAGGATTTAAAAAATATTAAAAAAATAGTTGCCTTAAGAAGATGAATTTCAGTTCTATCTTAAAGGTCTGGAATTTGAGTGGGTGTAGAGGAGAAAAAAGGGACTTCCTACAGAGATAATAACATATTCAACAACATGTTTTAGTGTACCATATGCATTCGTGTGTGTGTGTGTGTGTGTGTGTGTGTGTGTGTGTGTGTGTGTTAGGAGGATCAACAGGGCTGGCTGGTGTGGAGGTGACAGGGTGAAGAGATTCAAGATGACTCCCAGAGTTGGAAGTGGGAATGTTGTTTATTAACTGATACGCTTTATACTTAAGGAGGAACCTAAAGGAACTCATTTCACAAACAGGAAAATTGATAAATGAAGGTTTCTGGGAAGCTTGGTAAAAAAGTAGGGCAAAGCAGTGGTTTGAGATAGTATCTTGGATAACTCAAGAGCTGTCCCACTTTTGGCTGAATTACTAAAGAATTCAGAGAACTGCTTCACAGAAGTTATGTTCTTGCAAGCATATTCTGCCAAAGGCTTCCTGCAGGTGGTATATTAGAAAAAAATATTCACATAGAAGAATATGAAGAGTCATTTCATTTTCCTCCTAATCTATGTTATACTTTAATTGCCTTATGAAAAAAACCCCTTTTTATTTGGCTCTCCTTCTTGCATGGAAATATAGATCATGATCACTAGAAAATTTAACTGCAGTTTTCTGTTACAACAGGACAATGCATTGCTATTGGGTTGGATCTTTTATTAAAGAGTTCTGCAGAGTCTGAATAGCTTAATCTAAATTTCACATTAAAACCTCAGGCCAAGATTATAAAAAGTTATAATAATATACCTGGAATCTCCTTGGTTCACTTCATTGTTCCTTTTTTTTCTCTCTTTTTTTATCTTGTTAATGATTTTAGGGCGGTTCTGTAGAGTCATAATAATTGCTATCAATCTGCTACTGTTAGCCACCTTTAATTCCAAATATTGAGAGACATTGTTTTATTTTTTTTCTCTTTGTGGAAATCAGAAAGGGGAGAAGATTAACATTTGAATTTTTTTCTGACTTCCCAGGAATAGATAATTTGGAGAATCCAGAGTGGCATGGAGAGATTTTCTCTGCATATTGATTTCCCTGCTTGTAAGTTATTTCTTTACTGTAAAACCGCAGACCTTAAAAGGGTCTTTGGAGAATTTCTAGGAATGGATTGCTGCTTCAGGCAGACACAGACTATAAGCATGGTTTGAAGTTAGGTTCTGGGATGGAACAACTGTTCTAGGAAGGGTTCCATAAGCCTTCATTGTTAATAAATATAAAAAGTTCTTATTTAGAGATAGTCTGCCAACTTATGTGGTCAACATGGATAGCCAGTTGCTGGATCACCCTTACAAGCTCCACAGATCCATTTCTGGAGATGTGTGTTATCCAACAGGGTGGTTGTTTTTAATCACATACCACTTTCACACTTAAAGTGCACAAAAAACCATATATCCATGTTTTCAAAAGTTTGGATCACTATTTTTTTGTTCTTGTACATTTTATTTTTTAATTATATTTTGTAGATTATGCTATTACAGTTGTTCCAATTTTTTCCCTTTTGCCCTTCTCCATCCAGTAACCCCTACTCCCTCAGGCAATCCTCATACCATTGTTTATGTCCATGGGTAATATAGGTAAGTTCTTTGGCTACTCCATTTCCTATACTGTAGTTTACATCCCCAAGGCTATTCTGTAACTACACATTTGTACTTCTAAATCCCCCACCTCTTCACCCATTCCCCTATGCCTTCTTCCCATTGGGAAAACATCCCCACTTTTCATAACTTTGAATTATTCTTGCCAATCTCTTCTAGACTGCAAAATTTTATTTGCGAAATCAGCTGACAGTCTTATGGGAACCACCCTGTAGGTAACTGACTGCTTTCCTCTTGCTGCTTATAAGATTATCTCTTTATCTTTAACCTTTAATATTTTAATTATGATGTGTCTTGGAGTGGGCCTCTTTGCATCCATCTTGTTTGGGTCTACCTGTGATTCATGTGCTTGGATGTCTATTTCCTTCATCAAATTAGGGAAGTTTTCTTCCATTACTTTTTCAAACTGATTTCCACTTTCTTGCTCTTTCTCTTTTTCTTCTGGCACCCCTATAATGTGGATGTCAGAATGTTTGAAGTGGTCCCAGAGGCTATTTATCTTACCCTTGTTGTTTTTGGATTCTTTTTCTTCTTCTTGTTCTGATTGGTTGTGTTTGCTTCCTTATGTTCCAAATCTTTGATTTGATTCTCAGCTTCATTTGTTTTACTATTGTTTTCCTTTAAATTGTTCTTTATTTCAATTAGTGTATCCTTTATTTCTGCTTGGCTCTTTTCTATGCTGTTGAGGTCCTCACTAAGCAACTTGAGCATACTTATAACCAGTGTTTTGAACTATACATCTGATAGATTGTTTATCTCCCTTCTGTTTAGTTCTTTTTCTGAGTTTTTATCTTCTCTTTTATTTGGGCCATGTTTCTTTGTCTCCTCATTTTGGCAGCCTCCCTGTGTTTGTTTCTATGTATTAGGTAGATTTTCTTTGACTCTGTGTCTTGGTAGTGTGGCCTAATACAGTAGGTGTCCTGCAGGGTCTAGTGGCATAGCCTCCCCTATCACCCAAGCTGGGTACTCAAGGTGTGTCCTTCATGTGGGCTGTGTACACCCATCTCTTGTAGTTGAGCCTAGATTGCTTTTGGCAGGTCAGTGGGAAGGATTTACACAGGCCAGTGGGGTGCAAGGACTGGTTGTGACAACTAACCATCAACCTCCACTCTCTGTGGAGGATCAGCTGTGCAAGGAAAGAGTGGTGGTGCTCTGATGGGGTCTGTAGCTATACACTGGGTGCACAGGCCCTGGAGTTTCCTGGGTGGTACAGGCCAAGGTCAGCCTCTACCTGCGTTCTGCCTGGGGCTACCTTGCCTAAACCAAAAAGCAGTCTTGGATGGCTGCTAGTTTTCCTGGGCTTGGAGACTTCCAAGTGTAACCAAGCTGTGAATCTAGGCTGGTTGTTGCTTATGCTGTGACTGGGGCCACCTAACAGGAAGTACAGGGTCTGGAGGCTCACTGAGGCTTGCTGTTGCTTGTTTGAAAGGATTTAGGAAGTTGTGAAGCATGAGCCAAGACCAGTCATTCATGTGGAAAAGCCACTGTTAACAGCTGTAGGGGAGGTGGGATGGAGCCTCAGAGGATCTCTAGGGCAGGGCAAACAGTGTTACCCAGGTTGATGTAGTCTCAATATGGCACCTGCCTGCTGGTCTGTGGTTCTGTGGGAGGGTTCATAAAAGGGACAGTGATCTCTACCCACCTTTCTATCTAGGAGAAAGTTGTCCCCCAGCTCTCACTTTGATGTGAGACACTTCAGTTCCTCCCTCTATGCTACTGGTGGCTTTCAAGCTGTTTCCATGGTGCTGAATCTCAGAAGCACTGAGTGTCAGTAAGTCTACTTGTGGGTTCTTTAAGAGAAGCTGCTTGGAACTCCAGAAGTTTCTTCCACTGACTTAATCTCTGCTGGTTTTTGCAGCCAAAAGTTGTAGGGACTCATCTTCTGGCACTGGAACTTTGGATTGGGGGATTTGTGTGGGGATAAGAGTCCTCACTTTTGAGATACACCTCCCAAATTTTTATCCAGCACATATGGATGCAGGACCAGCTCATTCCATGCCCCCCCAACCCAGTCTGAATGGGTGTGGTTTCTTTAATTCTGTAGTTGTTACACTTCTATTCAACTCAACTTCTGATGGTTCTGAGTGGTGGTTGTTCTATAATTTAGTTGTAATTTTGATGTGATTGTGCAAGGAGGCAAGTCATGTTCACCTATGCTGCCATCTTGACTGGAAGTCTGTATCTCTATTAGAGTTAAAATTATACACACACATTTTTCTGTGGCTTTCTTTGTCAGTTTCAGTGTTTAATGCTAAACTTGTATTTACACAGTCAAAGCACCTGTGAGGTCATAACCAGTGTCTCTTAATTCAAGCTTATAAACTCTTAATAAACACGAATAATTGAGGAGAGATGTTTTGGGGGGACTTGTATTACCCACATAACTTCTTTAAATCTTCCTTTTTTATAATAAAATAATTTCATGTGTCCAGTCTGATTATAGAAAAAATAAATGAATTTAGCCACTAACATCAATAGCTTCTTCTCTCTCTCTTTTTTATTTTTACCCAAGGACATGCTTATTGATTTTAGAGGAAGGGGAAGGCAGGGAGAGAAAGAGGGAGAGAAACATAAATCTGTTGTCTCCCAATTTGCTCAGTTTATGGAATGATGCTCCAAACAACTGAGTACACTGACCAGGGCACTAGCTTCTTCTCCTTTGAGACTCTCTTTTCTCCTTTCATGTGTCAGTGCCCCAGGAACCTCTGTAATCCAGTTTTCAAATCAGTGTCTGGAAACACTCTTGACAGCAACAGTTACTTCATAGTGTGAATAAAATGAAATTCAAAGCTGCTTTAAGGAGCTATTGCCATGCAAGGATTTCTGATTGTAAAGTGTGTTTAGTATTTCTTGTGTCTCCGAGCAAGTGAGAGAAGTGTTCTGGGGTTGGGGATTCCTGGAATCCTGTCCCACAACTGAACTTGCTTTCTCACGTCTTTTCCTCCACCATATACCGGGAAGGAAAACTATTCAGGAAGTCCCATACTAGCCCTAAGAATCTCAAAGGCCTTCCTTCTGTAATAAGAGTCTGTGTGTATATATTGTTTACCAGATGGCAAGCACACTTTACAAATATTCACTCAGTTGTCTCACAGTGATTACATGGGGGATAATATCACCATATATACAGATGAGGAAGCTGAGGCATGAGAAAGTTAAGTAACTTGCCCAAGGCCAACCAGGGGGAGCTCCTATGTGGATGGAGCCAGGTTCAATTCAGACAGTCTGTAGTGCTCCTGAACACTTTGCATAGCTGCCCCTATAAGTAGTTAACCACTCTGATAAATTCAGTTTTTGCTTGCTGTTATTTTTATGATGTCACATGCTTTCTACCATTGACTAAAATGTTTTTCATCCAAGCTAAATATCACCATTTAGCGAGTATGTAGTCTAGGATGACCAAAAGATTAGTCTCAGACCTTGAAAAATCCACTCCCATTACTAAAGCCCAGTGTCATTGTTTTTTTTCTCATACAAAAGCCCAAGTTTCATTAGCCTGAAATATATGACATATTTAATTTAAACTTTTCAGAAAATGCATTTCATATGCCACTAATATTTAGTTTGTGACCTGTGATGACTCTTTTTGCCCAAACTATTCTTGGTAACTCTGGTTTTGCTTTCTATCCTTAAACCTTGTATGGTAAACTTGGTATTTGTGTGCATTATACTGTAGTAATAGGATTTGTGTGTGTGTGTGTGTGTGTGTGTGTGTGTGTGTGTGCGTGTGTGTGTATGAGAGAGAGAGAGAGACCTCAAACAGGTAACCATTTGTAATTTTACTAAAACAAAGGTTTGAGTTTCATCATGGACATGGAAAACGGTGTGATGATTGCTGTGGGGGGCATGGGAGGAGATGGAGAAGGGTATAAGGGAGATAAATGGTGATGGAAAGAGACTTGATTTGAGATGATGAGCACACAATATAGTGTACAGATGATGTATTTAGGAATTGAGCACTGAAACTTGTACAGTTTTGTTAACCAGTGTTACTCCAATAAATTCAATAAAAAGGAAGGAAAGATTTGAGTTCAAAGATTGGAAAGCTGGTTTCCAGAACCAGTCATGTTGCAAGTGCTTGTCCTTTCCTAGCACCATATACCAACCGGGCTTTATTTTTCTCTAAAGTGGTATTTGCAAACTTGGGAATTTGAGAAGGTCTCAACAATCATCCCTCATTAATATCACCAGACACTGCACTGAAATTAGCCCTCACATGTATTCTGTTTTTGATGGACTATTTTTCTAGTATTTATATTTGCTTTTTTATTGTTGTTTTATTCTAAGTAAACTTTTATTGAAACATAGTTAGGCTGCTGAAACACTAGACTGGTGGCTTAAACAGACATTTATTTCTTTTAGTACTGGAGGCTGGAAAGTCCAAGATCAAGGTGCTATCCCAATTGGCTCCTGATTAAAGCCCTCTTCTTAATGTGCATACAGCCACTTTCTCGCTCTGTTTGTTTACCTGACAGACAGAGAGAGGCCAAACTCGCGGTTAACTCTTCTTTTAAGTGCACTAATCCCATGTGGGTCCTCACCCACATGATCTCATCTAACTCAATACCTCCCAAAGGTCCCATTTTTTAATACCATCACATTGGGGGTTAGGACTTCGACATACGAATTTTGGCAGACACAATTTGGTCCATAGCATATAACATAAATACCATTATAAGTATATAATTATAAGCATATAAATTATAAGTACACGATTCAAAATATTTTTATCTAGTGAACAGACCCGTATAACCAGTGTGTAGATCAAGACACAGAATATTATCAGCACTGAGAAACATTATCCTGACCTCTAATACCATTGGTTAGTTTTACCTATTTTTGGGCTTTTGAATATTCTGTGAAAATATTCATAGAGCACTCTTCACAATAGTCTAATATTAGAAGTAATTTGGCAAACATTGGTACCTGGAAGTGGGATTAGTGAAACATATGGGTGTATGTTCAGCTTTACTAAATATTGCCAAATACTTGTCTATAGTACTTGAACCAATTTTCAACCTCATCAGTTTGAGAGTTCTTATTGTTCTTCATCTTCCCCAACATTTCATATAGCAATCTTTTTCTCTTTAGTCATTCTGGTAGCATACAATGGTATCATACATAGTTTTAATTTGTTCCCTGATGACTAATGAAGTCAAGCATCTTTCTTGTTTATTTATTTTTCAGTTGCTTTTAATTAGGATTCTATGTATTTTAAGCAGGCTTATTTAACTTCACGTCTTATGAAGGACTAAGGTGCATAATTTTAATTCCAACTTTCATTTTATGATGCTCTATGGTTCTTAAACTGACACTAAGCCACTGATAATTATGTTTTGGGTCTGGCTTTTGATCAATTAGGTGCTAAACTATATTTTGATAAGTTATTGCTAAGAATAATGTGGACTTAAACTGAATTTCTTGAGGAAATTAGCTCTGATTCTGCTCCTTTATCTACATAGCCTTATGATTGAAGAGCTGTATGGATTCTCCCAGGCTGAGTCTTCACGGAGTTGTTGAACCTGGTACTTCTCTGATAATTTGTCCTAATGTTTATGTAGTGATTAATATCTGGGAAATGAGTTTATATTCATCATGTTTCTTCCTACCTTCCCTAAAACTACCAGGGCAGTGAGACTGTTTATTGATAGAAGTGTGGAGCATGAACTGTTTTTAGAGCTGCCATTGCCATGATCCTTTCTCTAAAATCATTCTTTGTTCTTTTTGTTGTGTCTGTTTGAAAATCTCTAGTTTTTTAGAAGACCAGCATTCTCTTGGTGCTGGTCCATTTGCTGTGCTATACCAGCAGATTTGATTAGGAACTTCAAAACAAGGTTGCTGGCTGTTGGCTGGTGTGGCCCCAGGTAATCCCACTGAGTAATGTTCAACTTTCTCTCAAAAGGAAGCCACTCCAATGACAAAATTTCCAGGGAACTTTGAGTTCATTTAAAAATGACACAATGGAACCACTTTATGCTTTAGAAACTATATGTTCATAGCCATAGTGTTGCCTTTCCTTGAAAAAATGTGTTATTTGCAATGCTATATATTTGGCATATTTCTTCTTAAAAATATTGGTTTTAATATATTTTTATAACTTGGAAGTTTAGACTTCTTTTTCAGTTTTATGTGTAGACTTGCTATCATATAGTCCATGTTTTTAACTTCCCAGAGAAAAACGAATTGAACAACCTACCAGGTAGTTTTTTGGATGTCTGGGATTGAAAAGGGTGCTTCACTTTGATTAGAAGTGTGTTCTTGTTTTCTCTATTAATCAAGTACTAGATAATTATTAGGAACATCTGTCTGAGGGTGAGTGAGCTTTCCAGGGATGGCTGATTCACTTTGGGGTTCCCTGCGGAGATGGTCATTAAGAAGTGCCAGCCTGTGGGAAACTGAGTACCACTTTATTTCTCCTGGACCAAAAAACCCAACACACACACACACACACCCTCAAAACAACAAAGAAGAGTCGAGTCTGCCTGCCTGACAAGCAGTTTAGGCTTGAATCAAGCACTGCTCAGGGAGCATCACTCCCTAGAAGCTATTTCCACACACCTTCTGATTCTCTTGCACCTAGTAGACCGCAGGTTCGCTCTTGGAGCTGTTTGATCTCTTGCCACTGACTTATACCTGTGGTTAATTTTGATTGTCCTGCTGATTGAAGTACTTGTGCTCAGCTGTGGTTATCACATACTTATCAGAGATATGCAAAACCCCAGCATTTAGTGGTATTTTTACTGTGTATGCAGAAATCTGAGACTTTTTAGGTAAAGCATTCTCAAGCAACAGTCAACTTTTGTGAGATAAATAAATATGGTAATTTAGATATTGATAAGTGGCTGTAAATCTTTTCTGCATTGTGTTTTGAAAAAATATTTTCAGCTCTTCTCCCTTCCCATATATCCTAAATACTAGGACATAATTGATTTTAGATGATTCAACATAGTTTCTCCAACTTATTTATTTAGAGAATGTCATCTCAAATAACATTTTTCAATTTCAAAGAAAGGAAACAAAACTTACATTTTGAACTAATTTGTCATTAGCCAAGACAATAACTGCTTGGGTTTCATTTTTTTCCCCTCTATAGAGTACATTGGAAGTTTCCACTTGGAAATTCAAACATTGTTTTCTCTCAGAAATGTTTATCAGTAGGCAGAAGGTATGAAGACAGGTTAGCTTGCTTTGAGAGTGTCTCTCAATTACTACAGGGAAGGTGGGGTGCAGTGGAGCTAACTAAAACAAAACACGGCCTCTTGATAGTGGGTCTCAGTGTGAATCAGAAGTACCTAATAATGTAAAATATAATTTGTGGATTCCCCTCCCAGAGATTCTGATTCTGTAGGTTTGCTGTAGGTCTTGGATATATACATCTTTTTAGCAAACATTAATAACTCTAATGTGCATGGTCCAAAACCACATGATATGAAATACTAATCTATGGTCTCTTATTAGAACATGTTGTAAGGTTCTTGAAGCAGGTAAGAATGCTGGTCACTGTGAGCTATATTAATATTGCAATTAAGGGAAATGTCTCTCTTTCCTAAAACTTTTTTTAATCCTCACCCAAAGATATGTTTATCGATTTTAGAGAGAGAAGAAAAGAGAGAGAGGGATAGAGAAAGAAATATCAATGTGAGAGAGAAACATTGATCAGTTGCCTCCCTAATGCTCCCTGAACTGGGAATGGATCCTGCAGCCTAGGTATGTGCCCTGACTGGGAATTGAACCCACAACACTGTGGTATACAGAATGACACTCTAACCAACTGAGCCACCTGACCAGGAAAGAGAAATGTCTTTTTACCGTATTGTCTTACACTGGTTGGGTTCCCTAAGCAGAGCCTGAGAACAGCATTTGGGTGTATGTGATTTATTGGAGTGGTCTTAGGGAAAGAATAGTACAGGAAGTAAGATAGGGCAAGTCAAGGAGCTAAGCAAGGAGGTGGTCTCAGCTGGAGGTCAGCTTTAACCTGGTCCCCCGGGAGGAGCTCCCAGCATGAAACAACCGCAGAGCTGGTCCCAGCTGAGGAAAGGAGGCCAGCTTTTCACATACCACGTTGGTCAGTCAGTGGTTGTGAGCTGCCTTGGAATAGATTGGTGATGTAATCTCCTGGATAAGGTGACACCTATTCTGCAGAGGGCAGTTCTCCTTAGAAGAAGCCTCTGGAGCTGTTAGCAACCAACACTCAGAGCAGCTGGAAGATGCCAGGGAAAGGGGATCAGGGAGGGCAGTATAAGCTTACTGCTCTTAAGATACTTTTTGATAATTACAAGGAAAAACATAGACATATAGACATCAGATATACTTGGCTTTTAAAAGAGATTTTATTCATATATTTTTAGAGGGAAGGGAAGGGAGAGAGAATGGGAAGGAGAGAAACATAAATATGTGAAAGAAACAAACATCAGTTGCCTTTTGCACGTGCCCCATCTGGAGAGGATGCTTAACCAACTCAGCCACGCCAGCCATGGAGGCTTTTTGTTTTTTAAATATTTTTCCTTATTGTGCTTTAGTATGAACTGTCATCCTGCAGCAAAGTATAGAAAATATGACAGCCTCCTTTGTCAATTTTGTTACCTATTCTCAAGAAGAGAAACAATGACTTCAAATATTGAATTACAGATTCTTAGGCTATAGTGAAATAATGTGATTTACTCGAAACTTCATTTGCAGATAATTCTGTCTCGTGCTTGTCATAATGATATTGCTTGTGGGGGATATCCCCTTGTTTAGGGCTTTCAATGAAAAATATGTTGTTCTGAAAACTATTGAACCAGTTGTCATTGGTTACTTGGCTTTACTAAATAAAATAACCTCTTCTAAACTATGTTCTGTGGAACATTAGTGTATTTTGTACTGTGTTCTATAGAAAATAAGTTCTATGGTCAAAAAATTTTGAAGGTGTCCTATATGTTATATTCCCCTCTGGGAGATTCACAAAGCAATTTGGCCTATTGAAGGCTCTAAATATCCTGCAGGAAAAGAAAATTGTTTACCTTTATTCAACCTATTTCCCAAACCTTCTATGGTAAATGCTCATAGAAGAACCTCTTATCATGGCTGCCTCCTTCCTTTTTATTTTTGAGAGTATGTGTTACCATCTCATAGAATTAATAGTCCATAGAACACAGTTTGGGGAATACTGAAATAAAACTTTATTCCTCATCCAGTATTGGTAAGGGGCAAAGAACTGGTTTTACTCCTTTATTTTGTACATGCAAAGCAGGTGCCAAGCAGATCTGGGGAGCAGAGTAGTCTCTTGAAAACAAGGACAGGTTATTTGTTTTCCATGCTGATGGGGCTATAAAAACAGTAACATCTTTAATGAGGCCTCACCACGGATATATTAGTCTCCATAAAACATTTTATTTAGCCTAACCTACAATTACTTAATGGATAGTGAGTTTTACAAACAGCCAGTCCCCAGCCTCAAATGTTTACTAAATGTCTCTTTTTTTTTGGAGTGACTTTGCAAGGGAGAGTCATATAAGATTAAAAAGACAGAATATTAAAAATTTAGCCAGGACACACCAGGGTTGCCCTGATGATAGCAAACATGGTGTAATGTTTCTGAATTTATATGGATCTCCATGTTCTCAGTAAAAGATACTCTGCCATTTCCCAACACTCTTTCATTAAAAAATTATTTGGATTGTCATGGGTATGTGGTATTTCCTTTTGTCTTAATATCGACCCCCTTCAAGTAGTATTTTTCTAAGGAATTTTGAATTATAAAAAACAGAAGTGAATGAATATTTATTTAGAGGAAAAAGAGTTATTTCCTACATTTTGTATTGCATTTTTCAGAAAACACCCCTACCCCTCAACTATCACTATTGTACTTATACAAATCTGTGAGAATGGCAGTATTACAGGCACACAAACATGGCCATGAACACTTGGAAGGCTGACCAGAGCAGCCTTACAGAATTCAGAAGCTTTCGTTATCACTCACCTTGACCATTATCCTCAGTAGTAGGTTCTCCTGAGTTTGTTTTCTTGCACCATAAGAAAATTCTAGAAGGAAACCACAAGGTTGTCTTTTATTTATTCTTACTTCCTTCATGCTTAGTTACACTCAACTAACTTATCATCTAGATTCAGTCACAAGCTTACTGCTTCCTAATCCATTGCTTGGTATTAGTCACCTCTTGGATTATGAGAGGTGATGAGATTCCAGGGTATGTGCGTAAGTGCACGTATGTAAGTGCATGTGCATGCAAACATGTAGGAACTGGTTGGGGATGATGTAATCAGAAGTCATATGTAGACAGAGTCATGTATTCCCTGCTGGGAAATGTGGGTTATCTCTAATAGAAAGCTGGAGGAATCTAGAATCTTGGATACCATGGGCAGGGTAGAAGAGAATCTAATAATGCACACACCAGTGAGAAGGCTGTAATGTGGATACTGTAGACAGATGCTGAGGATCTGGGAAATAGATATGGCAGCAATGGAGAGGATTTATGAGGTGGAACTGACAGGTCTGGGTGGTGAGGGAGATTCAGGAGCTAAGGATATTTATGAGGTTTCCAGTATGGGTGGACTCTAATGCCATTATCAGAGAAGAGACTATGGAGAAGAGAATGGGTTGGTAGAGTGGGGTGAGTGAGAGTCTAAAAGATAGAAGTCATTTTCAGACAAAATAAGTTTGAAGTGAAATATTTTCAAGCAGCTTGAAATACATGTCCAAATTATAGAGAAAAGGAACAAAACCTGAGATTTTGATCTGAAACTCAGCAGTGTACAAAGACCTGGGTATGGACAAGAGCATCCAGCAAGAGTATGGCACTAGAGTGAGTCATCCCACAGAACTCAGGGACTTTAGAAATGTCATAAATTTTTATTATTTATAAATCAATTTTATTTTGTACTTAGCACCTTTCCTTTTAGTCTGGGAAAAATTAATTTCATTTATTTGTGTTTCTCCTTACTCTAGTCCAGGGACATCTGTTTCTAGGGCAAGAAGGAAGGAAGGATGAAGCCCCCTTCCTATTGCTTCTCACACTCTCCTATCTTCTCTCCAAGCTACCAAGTTCTCTTAAAGGTCAAAAGGACTTGCTGGCAATTTCTGTTTTGGACCCTGATGCAAGGAAGTCATGGTGCACCATGACTGCATTGGAGGAAAAAAACAAACAAATGCAAAGAGGAAAATGATGAATATCAGAAAATGCTGTTTGTTCACAGTGTTAAAGTAAAAAGAGAAAACAGGCAGGCCTGTGAGCTACAGAGGTAGCACAAGATGGAACAGAGAGATGGCATCCAGTGAAGAAGCCAGAAAGCATCCAAAGGATGCAACTACAGCCCCATTCTCAGGATGCTGAGACACAAAGCATAGCCCAGCTGTGACACCAGGGTTTTAAAGTTTGTGAATGACCCAGTCTGTGGTTGGATGGAAACCTCAGTCAGTTGGGTTCAAGTGGGACCACCTCCACCTTGTGCATAATTATGTCATGCCACTTAGAATGTTTTCCTGTTCTCTGTTTCACTAATAGTCTCTCTCCATGGACTACCAGTTCCTCAGGGACAGAGCAATGCACTTAACATTCTAGTATCCTCAGCCTTTAGCACAATGTTTGACACAGAAGAGATTCCTTATTTAGATAATGAGTGGCTAAAAGCCAAGGTTTTCTAAGAGGGTTAGCATTTTATCTGCCTAGCAATAGGCTGAAATAGTCCAAGATCTCTGAGGAACTTTCCTTATTACTAGAAATAAGGAAATTTACTTCTCCTGTGCTGGATTGAAGCAGGAGATTTGGGTCTTGTGCTGGTAGGTCTAGTTACCTGGTTTCCTTATTTTCATGATTAGGATGGTTAGCACCACTGGTAGCTGTTTGTTTAGGTCTAATGTAATAAAAGATAGGGGTTAGATGTTTGCTGTTTTTATCTCCTCCTTTGTGCCCTAATGTAGACATTAGAAGCATAATATGCTTTAGAAAAATTTTAAATCATGGATATAATTTAGAAATAAATCAGTTTATCACAAATCTACTGGTGTATATAAGGCCGTTGAGAAATTGGGATAGTAACATACAGATCTTATTTTTAAATTTTTCCCATTTAGTATAAAGTTAAGACAAGTAATTAAATAGCTATAATTCATGGAAGAATAAAAGTGCAAGTGTCAAAAAATAAAGAAATGGAGGAGAGAGGTTTCTATTTAACTACAACCATAGACTACAAAGAATTTTCTATTTCTTAGATATCCCAAATAAAAGTTGTTTCAACAAATCTTGCAAAGCAGAAAGACACAATTTTTGTAGTGTAAGAAATTTCAAAGCACAAAACAATAAAATTTAAGGGTGGGGTCTGGGTTATGTTAAAGGTTTATTTCCCAGCAAAGAAGAAAAGTATCAGGAGGGAAGAGAAGATTATTGAAGAGCAGCCAGGACTTAGTGTTTCCATTTATGGAAAGGTGTATGATTTTTGCCAAGAAATTACACGCAGCAGACTGACTCCTTTTTTAGCTGCTAAATCAGAGTTGGAGAGGCACGTGATGTGGGACCATTTCAGCGGTGTTTGAAGTTGCTCGGGGTCCTTAGGTGAAGACTGGTGTGTACATCGAGATAAATATTCTTGTTACTTAATTACTATTGTGGTAGTCGTGTCATCAGGAATACAGGCTGTTGAATCGGATTACAAGCTCAAAAGGGATATGTAGTCGCCTAAAAACTGTATTTCACAGCTGTGAACACCCCGAAGAACTTTTGGCAGAGGATCATTTGCTGCAAATTTACAACCTGCATAGGCATCCAAACTTTGTTGGAAAAAAAATTCCTTGAAAATATGTTATTCTAGATGTCTACTTTCTAATAGAATCTTATTTATGTATTTTTAGTATGCATGGGGGTAGGGAAGGGGCAATGAAAAGGGAAATGACATCAAAAGCACTTGAGGCCCTGGCTGGATAGCTCAGTTGGTTAGAGCGTCATCCTGATATGCCAGAGTTTGATCCCCAGTCAGGGCACATACAAGAAGCAACCAATGAACACATAAATAAGTGGAACAGCAAATTGATTTCTCTCTCTCACCAATAAATAAAAAAAAAACAAAATAGAATAAAAACAACAAAATGCTTTGAAATACCTATAGATTTTTCTTCTTAAAAATTTTTATTTTTCAATTACAGTTGAAGTTTTTCTTTTTTATTCTCCCCAATAATCCCATTTTCAGGTTCTTACAAAACTAGCCATTAGCCATTTGGGTTGAAATAGCTTGTAAAGGTCATATTTATTGAGTGTCAGCATATTTATTGACCCAGCACTGGTGCTTTGGAGACTATAGAATAGATGCTTAAGGTTGATCCTTGCAATTTTGGAATATCTGGCTAGAGAAAAAAAACGACCTATGAAAAATATAAGGACCTTCCTTAGAACAGGCTCTATCATTGAGAGGAGGGGTGTGTGGTTTGGAGTATCTAGGTTGGAGAGGATACTGTAAGGATTCAAATTATGTCTCTGAGAGTCTCCCTGCTATTCTAGAAACTGATATGACCTTCAAAAGGAAAATTCACTTTGTCCATTGTAACAACTGAACACTGGAGGAACAGAAGAGGCACAAAAATGCTGCTCTTGCTCCCAGGAGGTGATGGAAGCTTCCTCTTTGGTATTTAGGCACCAGGAGCACAACGGGGCTTTGGCTGCTCAAGGTGAGGATGTAGTCAGGACCCCAAATAGAGGATCTGATCACAGGAAAAGTGGGCACCAAAGCTGAGAGCTCATTTCCCTAAGATCCTGTGTTCTCCCTAAACTGCAAAACTCAGACCTTGCCCTCTGGTCACGGCCCCTTTCTTGGACTTAGTGGAGCTCTCAGAATAGTTGGCAGCTCATGAGTGGCGACCTGGGAGTTTCAGTGGGGTTTGGGCAGTTGCTCAGCAATCATTTCTCTGACTGGCATCTGGGAAGACTGCCCATAGCAAGAGCACTCCAACTGGTTACATGAACCTCTCTGCCAGAGCCAGATGACTGAGCCAGCACCTTTGGACCCCACTCAGGAAGATTTGCTTTTCTATGTCACCAGCCCATGAGGGCAACGGGGTCATGTAAACAGAAAGATGCTGAACTTTCCTGTCTCACTCCATCTGCTCACACAACCTATTGGGCGACTGCAAAAATTGCATGCACTCATGATCAGTCAGCAATCACTCAGTTTATACGTTCATACTCCTGCCCTGTTCTAACCAATCTCCGAAGGTGTGTCCACTTTTTTCTAGCACCTCAGTCTCCCTCTGGATACTGCCCTAAAGTGCTGGAGCTCTCATGGTGCCCAGCTGGGTGGGATCTATGCCCAGGGATCATCTCCCCACTTACAGGACAAATTCTGTCAGAGGGGCCCTCTCTGGCTGTCTTTGAACTGAATTCTCCTACAGGGTCTTAGTGAATTACTCTTGAGGTTTTTGCTTGTAGTACTTCCCTTTCCATAGCCCTCGGGCAGGAGTCCAGTGGGAGGTTGGAGTGAGAACAGTTCTAAGAGACAGCTTGTGTGTTCTCCTTTCCTTCTGAGTCCAAGGCTCTGCCTTGGGGTCCAGCCGGCTGTGTCTAGCTCCCTCTTGGTCAGGATGTTCTATTCAGGAGGCTCCTGAGTACCTTATGTACTTAGTTCACTAGTCCTTTGAGAAGTATGTAGCTAGGAATTATTTTTTATTTTTCTGAAAGAGAAACAGGCTACTTTTACTTTTGTAAAGTTATTTAAAAATTAATATTTCAATAAAAGTAATGCATGCATTAAAGCTTAAAATAAAAAAAAAAATACAGTCACCTGCTCCATCCCACTGAATGCCAAATCCTAATTCCAGAGGTGACCACTGCTAAATCTAGCTATTTCTTCTGGTATTTATCATGATCCTAAGTAATATGTTTAAATGACACACTTTTGATTTAATGGTTTTGGAGATCACTTCACAATTTCTTGTCACCATAAATGAGGGCTGATTCTTGCATACACATTCCCAGTTCTTATTTCTAACCACCCTCCCCCCAATAATAGTATCACAAATTTTGCTCAGATAAATCACCAGTGCTTAGAGTGTTATGACAATAGAAATAATGTTCACTGCTGAGTCTGGCCATGCACTACAATCATGCCTCTTATCTTGTATATCCCTTTTGGAGTTAATACTTGTTTTCATTTGTTTTATTTTTGTGTACCTGTTGCCATTTTCCCCCAAATGCTCTAATGCTATAAATGCTGTAATATACCTATCAATATTTTCCATGTGCTCAAACAAATTAACTCCATCTTTTCCCCTTGAAACTGTTCCTCCTGGAACTTTTCATCTTTCCACTCTAATCCCAGACACATTGCTCCCTTTTTGAACCTTACTTGAAGCTCCTTTGGGATGGATCTCTCTTTCTCTTTCTTATCTCCCCCTTCAGTGGTTTTATTTCTTGGTTTGCTAGAATGGTTTCTCCAGCAGATTCGTAAGAAATAAAAAATTTTGAGGTATGGGTGTCTGAAAATGTCTTTATGTTACACTCATACTTTATTGATAATTTGTCTGGGTGTTGAATTTAATTTTTCCTCAGAATCATGAAATCATTGCTGCATTTTCTTCTGCCTTACATGATTGCTGTTGAGAAATATGATGCCATTCTGATTCATAATTCTTTGTGTGTTACCTGGAAGCTTAAAACAATATTCTCTTTATTCCTCTGATTTTCAAATTTCACTACAATGTGACCTGGTATTCCTCATTTTTTTTTTAATGTGATTGACCATTTTAATCTAGAGATTAAATTAAGTTACTTATTCTTTAGTTATGAAAAATTTTTGTTATAAGAAAAGTAAGTCTTCCATCATTTCTTACCTACTCTTTTTTCTGCCCTCTTCCTGGAGCTCCTACGAGAGAGAGGGCTCTTAGTTGATCTTCTAATTTTCTTACTTTTGCTCCTAATTTGTCTAACACTTAATCTATTTGTTCTTTTCTTTTGCTTTTTCACCTTATATAACAACTCCTTTATTTTTGCTGTTATGTTTTTTTATTCTTTATTTTATTGATTATGCTATTACAGTTGTCCCATTTTCCCCCTTCACTCCCCTCCACCCTGCCCATCCCCTCCCACCCACATTCCCCCCTTTAGTTCATGTCTATGTGTCATAAGTTCTTTAGTGTCTACATGTCCCATACTTTTCTTACCCTCCCCCTGTCTATTTTCTACCTATTGTCTATGCTGCTTATTCTCTATATTTTTTCCCCTCCCTACTCCTCCCACTTCCCTGTTGCTAACCCTCCATTTGATGACTTTTTTTTTACTGTTCATATTTTTAATCTTCTTTTTTTTAGGTAAGTCCCTTTAACATTTCATATAATAAGGGCTTGGTGATGATGAACTCCTTTAACTTGGCCTTGTCTGAGAAGCACTTTATCTGTCCTTCCATTCTAAATGAAAGCTTTGCTGGATAGAGCAATCTAGGATGTAGGTCCTTGCCTTTCAGGACTTGGAATACTTCTTTCCAGCCCCTTCTTGCCTGCAAGGTCTCTTTTGAGAAATCAGCTGACAGTCTGATGGGAACTCCTTTGTAGGTTACCGTCCCCTTATCTCTTGCTGCTTCTAGGATTCTCTTCTTCATTTTTACCTTGGCTAATGTAATTACGATGTGCCTTGGCATGTTGCTCCTTGGGTCCAACCTCTTTGGGACTCTTTGAGCTTCCTGGACTTCCTGGAAGTCTATTTCCCTTGCCAGATTGGGGAAGTTCTCCTTTATTATCTGTTCAAATAAGCTCTCAATTTGTTGCTCTTACTCTTCCCCTTCTGGTACCCCTATAATTCGGATGTTGGAACCTTTAAAGATGTCCTGGAGGTCCCTAAGTCTCTCCTCATTTTTTTGAATTCTTGTTTCTTCATTCTTTTCTGTTTGGTTGTTCCTTTCTTCCTTCTGGTCCACTCCATTGATTTGAGTCCCAGTTTTCTTCCCATCACTATTGGTTCCCTGTATGTTTTCCTTCATTTCTCTTATTGTAGCCTGCATTTATTCATCTAATTTATGACCAAAGTCAACCAATTCTGTGAGCTTCCTGATCACCAGTGCTTTGAACTGTGCATCCGATAGGTTGGCTATCTCTTGGTTACTTAAAAAAAATTGGTTCTAGGGCTTTCAATTCTGTTTGAGCCATCTTTTTTAATTTTTTTATTTTCCTTTGGTTTGGTTGTGGCTGTTACGTAAGGGTGGTGGAGGCTTAGGTGTTCACCAGGGCAGGGCACACCAGTCGCTGGGTTGTGACGTTGTACGTAGGGGTGGGGTCTGAGAGGGAACAATGGCACCTGCTCCAGTCTCTCTAGGACTTCCGTCCCCTCCACCACCTCCCACAAGCAAATTGGGCCCTTCTGGTGCTGGCTCCTGGGCGGGTGAGCTTGTGTA
>PVIA01008722.1:0-68814 GCA_004024845.1 Tonatia bakeri
GAGAGGGAGAGAAACATCAGTGTGTGGTTGTCTCTCGCGCTCCTGTACTGGGGATCTGGTCCGAAACTCAGGCACGTGCCCTGACTGGAAATCCAGCTGGTGACTCTTTGGTTCGCAGCCCATGCTCAATCCACTGAGCCACACCAGCCACGGCTTAATAGTATATAGTTTTATATTAATGTAGTCAGTTTATGAAACCCAAAGACTACAGACATTTCAAAAGATAACACTATAGACAAATGTTACTTAACTTTTTAAATTTTGTGTAAATTTTTGTTGATTAGAGAGAGAGAGAGAGAGAGAGAGAGAGAAGTAGATTTGCTTTTCCACTCATTTATGCATTTATTGGTTGAATCTTGTATGTGCCCTGACCAGAGATTGAACCTGTAACCTTGGCTATAGGGACAGTGCTCTAACAAACTGAGCTACCTGGCCAGGGCCTCTTAGTACTTTTTTGAACCTAAGTCTTATATTTAAGTTGAAGCTTTGCATAATGGTTAGTGTGGGAAATTATTTCTTAATTTATATCTTATGCTCTTATTAAAGGACTTCATATTATTTGATGTTATTTGGAAATTCTCAGAACTATTTTTTTTTTAAGTTGTACTTCTCTGCCATTTTAAATTTCTTACGTTGTAACTTTTTGAACTGATTTCTTTTTAATTGTGAAGAAAACTACAAATTATTATGTATTTTACATTTAGAATAATATGTAGATATATGTAGGCATGGCTGGTGTGTGGCTGAGTGGATTATGCAATCCACCAAAAGAACTAAAGAGTTGTTCGTTCGATTCCTGCTCAGGGTACATGCCTGGATTGTGGGCCAGGTCCCCTGGTTGAGGGCACACAAGAGGCAACCACACATTGATCATTTCTCTTCCTCTCTTTCTTTCTCTCTGAAAATAAAAAAATAAAAATAAAAAAAAACATAGATGTATATAGAAAAAATGATTTCCCTTCTACAACCTTCCACCTCTCAAATACCACCCTCCTGAGGTAATCAAGGTTAAAAGCCTAATGACTACCCTTTTACACTTTGGACAGTGCCCATACTAACATAAATTTTATTTCCTTCCCTTTCCTCCACCAAACATGGGATGCATTTTGGGGGAGTGAGGTTTTATGTCATCATTTATATGCCCAGATTCTTATTTGATATGTAGGATATTTCCAATATTTCTTAGCTGTAATAGCTTTATCATGGATATCTTTATATATGAGAGATGTTCTGGTTCAAGGGTGATGTACATTTTTAAAAACTTTAAAATACTTATGGCCAGTTTACGTCTACCTGCATGACCATTGCTCTGTTCAGGCCAATACTGGGCATACTTGTGTTTAGAATTTTTGTGAATTAGGTGAAAAATGCTTTTTATAAATTTACATTTCTTTGGGGACTTCCGGCCAAGATGGAGCCATAGGTGGACGCACTGTACCTCCACGTACAACCAAAATAGGGACAACAACAATTTAGAAACAGAATAACATCCAGTAATGACAGAAAATTGATCTGAATGGAAATTGGACAACCAAAGAGTTGAGTTAGACTCGTGCATCCAGACCTGTAGAAAGGGTGGAGGCGGGCAGCCTGGCGCAGGTTGCGGCTCGGAGAACAGAGAGCGGTGGGACCGGGCATGCCGGGGCTCGCAAGACTGTAGCAGGTGGACCCTGAGTGTGCAGGCAGCAGCTGGCAGACCCCGGCCCAGGGGTGGCAACCAGCAGACCCAGTGAGGTGGCGATTGTAAAGCAAGGCAGTGCATGCAACCCAGGATCATAGTGCTGGGAAATAGAGCCTCGGGACACTGATTGAGGTCACCTGTGGGAGTTGAGGCACATGGAGAGACACCCAGCCTCACAGGGGAGGTTCTTGGAGGGTCCCACGGTGAGCACAAGCCCACCCACACGGGAATTGGCACCAGAGGGGCCCAGTTTGCTTGGGGAAAGCAGCAGAGGGGACTGAGGTCCCATGGAGAACGTAGCAACCTCCATTGTTCCCTCTCAACCCCGCCCCCACATACAATGTCACAACCCAGCAACTGGGGTGCCCAGTCCTGGTGGACACTAAGGCTCTGCCCCTTACTGTAACAGGTGCGACCAGACCAAAAAAAAAAAAAAAAAGAGCGAGAGATAGATGGCTCAAACAGAAGAACAAATCAAAGCCCCAGAACCCATCAGTTTAAGCGACCGAGAGATAGCCAACCTATCAGATGCACAGTTCAAAGCACTGGTGATCAGGATGCTCACAGAATTGGTTGATTTTGGTTGCAAATTAGATGAACAAATGCAGGCTACGATAAGAGAAATGAAGGAAAATGTACAGGGAACCAATAGTGATGGGAAGGAAACGGACTCAAAACAATAGAGTGGACCAGAAGGAAGAAAGAAACAACCAAACAGGAAAGAATGGAGAAATAAGAATTCAAAACAATGAGGAAAAGTTCAGAAACCTCCAGAACATCTTTAAATGTTCCAACATCCGGATTATAGGGGTACCAGAAGGAGAAGAGGAAGAGCCATAAATTGAAAACTTAATTGAACAAATAACAAAGGACAACTTCCCCATTCTGGCAAAGGAAATAGACTTCCAGGAAGTCCAGGCAGCTCAGAGTCCCAAAGAAGTTGGACCCAAGAAGGAACACACCAAGGCACATCGTAATTACATTAATCAAGGTAAAAATGAAGGAGAGAGTCCTAGAAGCAGCAAGAGATAAGAAGACAGTAACAACCTACAAAGGAGTTCCCATCACACTATCAGCTGATTTCTCAAAAGATACCTTACAGGCAAGAAGGGGCTGAAAAGAAGTATTCCAAGACATGAAAGGCAAGGACCTACATCTAAGATTGCTCTATCCAGCAAAGCTTTCATTTAGAATGGAAGAGCAGATAAAGTGCTTCTTAGGTAAGGTCAAGTTAAAGGAGTTCATCATCACCAAGCCCTTATTTTATGAAATGTTAAAGGGATTTATCTAAGATTAAAAGAAAAAACAAAAAACAACCATGTATAGTAAAATGACAGCAAACTCACAATTATTAACAACCACACCTAAAACAAAACCAAAAGAAACTAAGCAAACAACTCGAACAGGAACAGAACCACAGAAAGGGAGATCACATGGAGGGTTAGCAGCAGCGGAGTGGGAGGAGGAGAGAATAGGAAAAGGTACAGAGAATTAGTAGCATAGATGGTAGGTAGAAAATAGACTGGAGGAGGGCAAGAATAATATGGGAAATGTAGAAGCTAAAGAACTTAAAACTATGACACATGGACATGAACTAAAGGGGGAGAATGTGGGTGGAAGGGGGTGTGCAGGGTGGAGGGGAGTGAAGGGGAGAAATGGGACAACTGTAATAGCATAATCAATAAAATATATTTAAAAAATTTACATTTCTTTGATTAATAATAAGGTCAAACTTGTTTATAGTGCATTTTTAGTTTTAGTAATTTTTGTAATGTCCTTTATTCATTTTTCTGTTACTGTTTTCTGGTTTTTTTCTTCCCCCTTGATGTAATAATGAGAATTATTAACAAACTTCTGTTTGCCTTACTTTTTATGCTACTTTTGGCATTCCAAGTAGTCACACTTGGGCCTTTTCATGTATAATTTCCCTTTGTTTTTATACTGAGAAAGAGTGCCTCTGTGCTTAAATTAGATATATGCTTTTAACCTTTAAAAATTAGAGTGATTAACCAGTTTATTCCAGTTTTTTAATTTACTGTTTCCACGCTGATTTGAAGTGAGGATTTTTTATATACTAAATCCTCAGGTGTTTTTATTTGTTGTTGACATGTCTGTTAAATTACATTGTTTAGGTAATCAATTTTTAGTTTTATCTCTTTGTTAAATTTGTATTATAAATATTTAATTATGGTATATTTACGAGGAAATATTTATTGCCTCTTAAGTTGTCATGTATTTTTAAAGAATAGAAATTGATATAATGGTAATAAAAATACATCTCCTAGGTTGGAGTCAATATTATACAATGATCTGAACTATGTTGTAATTATCTTGTAGTATTATTTTGGTGACTTCAATTTGCCACGGGACAAATTTTTAAAGGAACAGATCAAACTGGATGAAGGCTGGGTACCTTTGGAAATAATGATAAAATTCAATAGGTAAAAACCTTTTAAAAACCATCTTTAGATTTTCTTTTTTATATATATATTTTTTTATTTTAATTTTTGCTAGACTTTCTATTAACAAGTGCTAGTACTAAGTCTTACAATGTTTTCATACATATTCTTCAGGTTAAACCGTCTAACAACAGACTTTAATGTAATAGTAGAAGCATTGAGCAAATCAAAGGCAGAACTTATGGAGATAAGTGAAGATAAAACCAAAATCAGAAGATCTCCAAACAAACCCCTCCCTGAAGTGACTGATGAGTATAAAAATGATGTAAAAAACCGATCTGTTTATATTGTAAGTGGGCCTTTAATGCATTTAATTATATCTTAAATTTAGAAAGAATGGATAATAGAGTTGGTAAAAATAACAGGTCAGGAATCATAACTTCACTACTTACTGTATGTCTCTCACCACTTACTATATGTTTTTAACCTCTTTAAGCGTCATCCGCATAAATGGGGATAATATTTTTACCTTACAGAACTGTTATGAGAGTTTAATGAAAAATCCATATACCATTGGACAAAATCATTAACATATTGTAAGCACCAGTGTATATCACCTGTTCTTTATCATCAGCTGAATTTGATAGCAATTTTCTTTAGCACATTAATTTTTAAGTTGTTTTTTATTCTGGAAAATTTCAGACATACAAAAATAGATTGGATATATAATATACCATTATCCAACTTCAGTATTAACACATGGTTAATCTTGCTTTATCCCTGACCCAATTGCACTATTTTGAATCAAACCCCAGATAAAAGAGTCTACTTTTGCACTGGAGAACAAAGGCTCTTAACCAGAGCTGTTAAACATTTTGGGAGGGAGGGAGGGAGGGAGGGTGGGGGGTAGAGATATCCTGGCTTTATTCAAGGCAAAATAATTCAGAATTTCTTCCTAATTGTTTTACCTGAGAAGTCATTTGTACATTTCCTGGTCACAGAAAGGCTTCCCTACTGATGCAACCCTTGATGACATTAAAGAATGGTTAGAAGATAAAGGTCAAGTACTAAATATTCAGATGAGAAGAACACTGCACAAAGCATTTAAGGTATGGTTGTATGATTTAACAAACTTTCTAGTTGAAAAATATATGGGACATAACTAAAAATCTTTCTCTTTTAAAAGGGATCAATATTTGCTGTGTTCGATAGCATTGAGTCTGCTAAAAAGTTTGTGGAGACCCCTGGACAAAAGTACAAAGACACAGATCTACTAATACTTTTCAAGTAAGTGTTTTTGCTGATGTTTCTTCTGGCCATTTAGTTGTATGGAATTGACATACTGGGATAAGGAATATGGAATAGGATCACCTGTAAGGCCAGTCGTTTTGGTAACCACAGGCATCCGTTGAGAAATGCTTGAAATTTGCTTAGTGGAAACTATTAGTCCTTTGAGAATATATAGAAGTGTTTATTAGTACCTTTTCTGTGTTAGCAATTAGTAAAGGAAGTTAAGTTTTAGTGCTTTACATCTAAAACTTACAATCAGGCTGGATACTAAGATTTGGGCTTTTAGTGTTAGAAATCACTATACAATTTTTATCTGTTCTTATTTCTCATAGTCTATATATGCCTATATTTTTATATAGTATAAAGGATTTTTTAATAGAGATTTGGATCACATTCTTTAATGTGTGTATCTAAAAACCTTGGACAAACCAGAGCATTTTCATGATTAAGTTAGATGTGTGACCATAGTTTCCTACTTTTGCATTATACAGTACTCTAAATATGCCGTGTTCTAAACCTGGTCTACTTAGAGATGCACTGTGATGAATTGCTCAGTGTGAAGCCCTCAAAAGTATTTTTTAACATGATTTTATAATTGTTCTTATTCTTGGGTCTCAGGGATTTTAGAATTTTCTCTTTGTGACATGAACACTGTAGAAAACTCTGAAACATTAAAATATTTTATATAACTTCTGCTTTACTTTTTTTTTTTTAAATACCTGAATGATACATGAGATGTAGGGGTTCTTTTTAGGGTCATGAAAATGTTCTGAAATTAGATAATAGTGATATTCGTACAATCTGGGTAAGTTAAAAAGCATAGAATTACATACTTTTAAAACAGTGAATTTTATGGCATGTGAATTATTTCTTAGTAAAGCTGTTATTTGAAAAAAACATAAAATGGTAACTTCTTGACACCTTCTGAATTTTATGCCATGTCTTAATCATTCTTAATAATTTGAAATCTTCTCATAAATTTAGCTTCTATATTTTGTGTCCTTTAGGGAAGATTACTTTGCAAAAAAAAATGAAGAAAGAAAGCAAAATAAAGTGGAAGCTAAATTACGAGCTAAACAGTAAGTTAAATAGAGCTACTAAGCTTTTTCTTTATAATCCTCACCTGAGGATTTGTTTTTCTTAAGTTTAGAGAGAAGGGGGGAGGGGAAGAGAAAGAGAAAGAAACTTCGATTGGTTGCTTCCCCTGTGCACCCTAACCAGGGATTGAACCTGCAACCTTTTGGTGTACTGAACAATGCTCCAGTCAGCTGAGCTACAAGGCCAGGGCTAATACAATGTTTTAATTCATTAAATCTTTGACAAAAGTAGATAGTGGTTCTGGGGAATGAAGCTGATGATAACCTCTGAAATGAGTAGTAATAGGCCTTTCTATTGCTCATGAAACATTGAGGTCTTAAACTGCATCAGTAATCTGGGGCCACATTGTGTTGCACTGTAGCATTGGACAATCAGAAATCCTAAGACTGGCTTTGGTTATTAAGTAATTTAGTGATAGTGATCAAGATTAACTTCATCAGGATTTAATTTTCATGTATATAGTAAATGGAAACATTAAATTACATTTTTCATTTGTAGAGAGCAAGAAGAAAAACAAAAGTTAGCAGAAAATGCTGAAATTGTAAGTATATATTACTGGTATCTTAAGAAATCTGTAATTCAGGGCTATGAGAATAAAAGGTCTGAAGACTTTTCACAGAAAATCTGTAAGCATTATCATAAAGTAATAGCCAAATACTATTGCCTAAAATTAGTATTTACCAAGAGATAATTTAAGGATCAGATTTCTAAAACTAATTAAATATTACTTATTGGAGAAATTAAGTTAAATCAGAAACCATTGCAGAACAAAGGATGATAGAGGAAATACACCAAATGTTAAACTACTCAAATTAGCATTTTAGTTTGTAGCCTTTCCCTTATATAGGTATAGAGTGGTGTAAACCATTTATGATTTGTGGTTGCTTTTAAAAAACTTTTATTGCCTTGTATATTTTCATAGAAATCTCTAGAAGAAAAGATTGGCTGCTTGCTGAAATTCTCGGGGGACCTAGATGATCAGACCTGTAGAGAAGATTTGCACATCCTTTTCTCAAATCATGGTGAAATAAAATGGATAGACTTTGTCAGAGGATCAAAAGAGGTTTGGAAAGTTTTACCAATGTTGAAAACCCATAGAAACTTATCTTTTAGATGAAATAATGAGCAAAGAGAAAGAATCTTTTAATGGTGTTGAAAATAGTTTATTTAATCATTTACTTGTCCATTTTGTTGTTGCTATAATTCCATATGATGTGTGATTATTACACTGTGAATAATTGTTGGATCAGTGACTAAGTTTTGTAGCAATTTCCTTCCTGATGTTCACTGAAATTCATTGAAAATGGTAATGGCACGGAAGATTTTGCAGGCTAGGAAAAATTACTTTGAAGGAATTAACTGTGTACCCAAAAACTTGAGGGTGTGGCTTTTTGTCTTTGATGTAGGGAATAATTCTATTTAAAGAAAAAGCTAAGGAAGCACTGGATAAAGCCAAAGATGCAAATAACGGTAACCTACAACTAAGGAACAAAGAAGTGACATGGGAAGTACTAGATGGAGATGTGGAAAAAGAAGCATTGAAGAAAATCATAGATGATCAGCAAGAATCCCTAAACAAATGGAAGTCAAAAGGTCACTAGTTCTGATTTTTCTGACAGTGTGGTTATTTAAATTGATTTGCTTGAGTAAAAATTATAATAATTGTTCAAAGACAAGAAATTTAAAACATTTCTTTATTGATCTCTCAATTGTCTCTGCAGGTCGAAGATTTAAAGGAAAAGGAAAGGGAAATAAAGCTGCCCAGACTGGGTCTGCTAAAGGAAAAGTACAGTTTCAGGGCAAAAAGACTAAATTTGATAGTGATGAGGAACGTGATGAAAATGGTGCATCTGGTAAGTTTTTTTAAGTCTTTGCTACTTCCATGAGAAATTATTTGTGGGAGAGAACAGTGATACGGTTTTTCAGTTTCTATATGAACAAGATTCTTGGATTGAGATTTACCCCTGTTATGCTGTTTTACAAGTGATAACAAGGATGTTTGGAAGATAAGTTTAGAGAGCAGAAGGTTTTGTACTAAGAAAAAGCCTTTTCTCTTTGGTAATTATGCTCAATATTAAAATAGAGTAAGCCTTACAGCTTTACAGCAAACTTAAAAATTATGTCTGTTATTGTACAGGACCAGGAAAAAGAGCAAGAGAAGAAACAGACAAAGAAGAACCTGTATCAAAACAGCAGAAAACAGAAAATGGTGCCGGAGACCAGTAGTTTAGTAAAAAACTTTTTAATAATTTTAATTAGGTTTTCAGCTGCTTTTGTCTTTGGAGGCTTTAAAAAAAGAAAACCGTATTAGGTCCACTTCAATGTCCACCTGTAAAAAAGGAAAATTTTTTGTTGTTTAGCTTGTCTCTTTTTTTTTTGTTATCCAAATGAGGATATTTTTGATGTACAGTTCTATGTTATTTCAGATAATTCAAATATCAGAAGATTCTTGTACTAAACTGCCTTTGTAATATGAGAATGTATTAGTACAAACTAATAAAATATACTATATAAAAAGAGGAAAAACTTAGTTTTTTTGTTTTATTTTGCCCAAAGTATGAGAAAGAATTTATTTTAAAGCAGAATATTGGCTGTTGGTTATAGGCCATTCCATAATCTGTTTCCCAGGCTGGCTTTCTGTATTCACTTGGGCAACTTGGTAACATTAGAAATAATTACTTATTGTAAAGTTCAAGAGACTTACTGATTTCTTTTTATGAAATTTGTACGATGCTGGCAGGTCATATCTCAGCTCTGTAAAACAACAAAAAAACCCAACTAAGTATAAAAATTCAATTTCCAAGCATTTACCACCCTTGACTAAAAACCACCCCATGAATTATGAAAGCACTTAAATGCTGGTAAAATGAAGATTCTGGGCCTGTCACTTTAACTTGGCATCCAAGCACTGCCATGATGAATCCCAAAATTAACCACGGGAAGTTGAGTTTGGCATTTCTGCTATTTTAGTCATTTATACCAAAATTTGAGATTATGGGGAAGAGTTTAGAAAGATAACAAATGGATAAAAAAGTATGTCCTACGAAAGTGATAGTACTTTCCTATTTTTAATTTCCCAATTAATAGCACTCTTAATACTTATTTTAAAATTTTGTCTGAATTTTAGTAATGATAATAAGTAGCTAATTATTTTCCTACTAAACTCAATGAAAACGCATTTTTCATATTTCTTTCTAAAGAATAAGTTCTCCAAACTTACTACTGATCCATTTCAGAGGGATGAAAATGAGTCTACCCATCCCCTCATATTTTACAACATAAATTCTGACTCTAGGTCACAGCTTTCATTTTAATGTGCAGTCAAATCACTTTCAAAGAAAATCTTGTTGAGGTACAGGATATAATTAGGTTTGGGTAGAGAGTAAAATCCTGCAAGTCTGACAAGCTCCCAAGGGATGTCAACACCAATGATCTAGAGACCACACGTGGAGCAGTGAGGCCCTGGTCTGGCACACTGCTGGATCTGTTCTGAGGTGGGTGCTCTGTGTCGCACTTCCTTACACCCTGAACTATGTAAGGAGTGACAATACTGAATATAATAGGAAGACTGACCTTTCACACATTACCAGTTATTAAGAATAGTAACTAGTTATATGGTAATGCCATAGTTTTAACTCGTAGTTTATCATCATGTGAAAAAAACATTTCCCCATTACTGTACACTTACTTCAGGTTTTACAAAATTGGATTACAGTTAGCTTCTTGTTGTATGCTTTCCCCATTTTGATGTTTGTGAATATTATCCAATTTACTAATAAAAATGTAATAAGCATGATTTACTCAGCGTGGATGACTATATTTTATCCCCCACTTAAAAAACAATTATTATTTGACTTCAGGGGCAATTAGAAAATTGAAATAGGAAGGCAGTCCAGGCATAATCTGGTGGTATTTTCCAAAAATGGATTTCAACTGATGTCTGACCTACTCTAACCCAAACTTCAGCCACTGTAAAGCAGTTTCACGGGGTTCTGTCTGAGCCTGGAGTGCACAATACTTGGGTATTATTAGACATTATTATTAAAATGAATACATAAATTGGGACAGTCTTGGCAAACAGTAATACTCTGTCTTTACTCCATTTGCTACCCATTACAACCATGTCTGTTTGCCACACTAAAAACATGATTTACAGTATCTTCTCAGTACCTGTATAAAAATTCTGGTTTGGATAATGCATTTGGCTTTCTTAGATAATTAAGTTGAGATTTGTTTTATGAGAAATTTGAAAATTGTCTTACCTGCAATGATGTCTATCTTGATTTCCCATTCTGCGGCTTTCTTTTGAATATGCTGAACACAATGACATGTTCATGTGAACTGATTTTTAAATTTTAAAAAAATTCCTCTTTGTTAACATTTGGTAATAAATTTTCAAGCTTTTAAAACTTCATTAGAATTTAGACCCTTAAATTTTTTTCAACTGAATGGACAGTATTAAGAAACCAAGCCATTTCAATATATTTAACTGAGACAAATTACATAATCAAATCTAAATCACAAAGCTGTTGTTTCAGAAATACATCAAAGTGCACAATGTACTCAAATGGTTTCTGCAACATTACTTCATCAATATATACAAGTATAACTATCCTGGAAACCATTCAACACAGACCATTTCTTGGCAGTATGGAATAGTAGTTAAGACAGCCTGTACTTGGACTGCCACTGTGCTACTTACTGGCATTGGAACCCTGATCTACTCGTCTTCTGTGCCTCAGTTCCTCATCTGTTAAATGAGGACAACAGTGGTATCTCTCATCAGATTGTTGTGGAATGTGAAAAGTGCTCTGAACTGTCCTGGCTCACAGTAAGTACTAAGTGTTAACTATTACAGGTCTAAAATTCTTGAATCATTTCATAAAGTTTTTGTTTAATATGTTATAAAAACTGCTTTATGAATTTTTAAAATAATATATACAATACTTCAACATTAATGAAAATGGAAAAAAGTGGCATATAATCCCTTAAATTATGTATATAATTATCTAGAAATATTACAAATCCAGAGATACCAATATTTGCTACTATAAGCATTTTGTTCATGTTGGCAGTGTTTGTAATATTTAATTGGCATCAAGTGGGTTGATAACTTTCCCTAAATTGTAGGTTCAAATATTCCCATTATAAACAATACTGACAATATATGTTTATGCATGCAGTTTTTTTCTTGAATTTCATAAATTGCAATTTTGTGCATATTTTCCCATTTTGAGATCTAGAATTTCTGTATAAGGATACAGACTTTAATGCAAATAATACTGCAATTCAATGGTCTCTCGGGATCTTTGATAAATTTGTAAGAAATAAATTATGATGACATTTCTTTGCTAGCTGAGCCCCCTAAGGTTAATGAAAGTGTTTAGACATTAGATTATACAATGGAATGTGGCTGGGTCTGACAGAGATGTCCAAGTATGAATGGCGTAAGTTTGGGATAAACATTGAGAGAACAGTGCCTGGCTTACTTGCTTTAACTGAGCCAAGAACTAAATCCTCGAAATGCCTAATGAAGAAAGATATGGCCACAGCCTTGAGAGTCACAGCTTGTGACCATATCTACCAGGATAACTTTCATTTTACTTCGCTATTTCTACCAAAAAATTACTCTACAAATGTACCTATGTAATAAATACAGGGCCAAGCACTTTTAAAGACAAAGGGTCTACAGTTAAGAGGTATGAAGTAAGCTTCAGTGACAATTACTAATTATATAGAGTATTTAAAACAAGCAAAAGTACCACAAGCTTAACAGGGATTGTCTTAACATTAGTTCATTCCTCACCATACCTCCTTCATGTACGCATAATATACAGCAGATTAATTCTGTAAATTATTTCTTGTACTAGTGAAAAATATGTACTAAGTAAAAATGTACTTAATATATGCTTAAAATTCAACCATTAAACCTGCCAAGGCAATGATGATAATGCTACCTTTTAATGGTGGAACATGGTGATACCAAACAGCAAAGATGGGAGTTCCTTGGTAATGTGGCTACAGGAATTCAATAAGACTTTGCTGCTTAATTGCATTTTTAAAAAAGATTTTATTTATTTATTTTTAGAGAGGGGAAGGGAGGGAGCAAGAGGGAGACAAACATCAATGTGTGGTTGCATCTCACGCACCCCCTACTGGGGACCTGGCCCACAACCCAGGCATGTGCCCTGACTGGGAATCAAACTGGTGATCTTTTGATTTGCAGGCCACCATTCAACTGAGCCACACCAGTCAGGGCTTAATTGCATTTTTTTTAAATTTTTTTTTAAGATTTTATTTATTTATTTTTAGAGAGGGAAGGGAGGGGGGGAGAGAGAGAGAGAGAGAGAAACATCAATGTGTGGTCCTGGGAGACATGGCCTGCAACCTAGGCATGTGCCCTGGCTGGGAATCAAACCTGCGATACCTGGTTCGCAGCCCGCACTCAATCCACTGAGCTACACCAGCCAGGGCTTTTTTTTTTTTTTTTAATTTTTTTTAAGCAATTGCATTTTTTACTGGCATATTTTACTTGGTCTGCATGAACTGTATATGAGTAACATAAAATTTGTTATTTCAAGCTCTGCAGAAATGAACAGAGCAGGCCTGACTCCTTATCTTCAGAAAAGGCCTGCATATAAGGTTGGCCCTTGGCTGGAATATGGGAACTTAGATTTTGGGAGGGTTTCCATTCCCTATCCCCTTAGATGATACACACACTGTGCTTTAACTTTATGCTGAATAACTGTTTTGCTACTGGGAGGCTGGAATTTGGGTTTGTGCCAGGCAGGGGGTAGGGGTGCTCACATGATCAGTCCTCAGTAAAAAGCCCAGGCACTAAATCTCTAATGAGCTTCACTGACTGACAGTTTTTGACACACCTGTCATAAAAATTCACTGCTGGGAAAAAACACTATGTCCTGTGTGACTGCACTAGGAGAGAACTCTAGAAGCTGGACCTGGTTTCCTGACTTTGAACTATATACCTTTCCGTCTGCTGATTTTGCTCTGTATCCTTTAGCTGTAATAAATCACAGCCATGAGTATGACTGTATGGTGCATCTTGTGAGACTTTCCTGAGATGCATCAAACCTGAGGATGGTCTTGGGGACCTGAACATGAGCTTTTTAGATACCAATTAACAACTGGTGTTGGCTTTCACATATCAAATGGAGATTTGTTTACCAGTAAAGTCATGTATTCTGCTGCTTACCTAGACTTGGTAACACTCATTAGCAGTATATATTTTTTAGCCATACAATTTTATATTTTTAAGGGGTTTAGATTACCATATATCCAGAACTTACTGTTTCCAACTGGATCCCAGCACATGGCATTTACGGAAATATTTTTACTATAAAACTACTTAAAAATCTCTAATACATATATTATTTAAATTAATAATAGCTAATAGCAATGATATATTCTAGATACTAAGTGCTTTGTAAATATTAACTTACTTAATTCTCATGACAACCCTCAAAGTATAAGGTACTTGTAGTTCCTTATAAGAGTACAGGTATATACAGTATAGGTGATAAAACTGAATTCAAGTACCTTCACCAAGGTAACAGCCGGGAAGTAGCAGAGTTTAGAAATGAACGTAGGCAGGCTCACTCTATCATCTGTGTTCTTGGTCACTATGTTATTTTGATACCAAAAAAATGTACCAACCCACCCCCAATTTTCTGGAACACATTTTATACACCCCCACATGTCAAATGCTGGGAAGAATCATGGAAGAGGTGGGTTATAAACACAGAACCGTTTAACTCCAGGCTCAGTATTCTTGAAAAACCAGGCCTTACTGCCTTGCTTATATGCACCAGGCCACACAAAGCCACTAGGCATCAATCAAGAGTTACCCAGGCAGCCCTGGCTGGGTGGCTAAGTTTGTTGGAGCACCTTCCTGCACACTGAAAGGTTGCAGGTTCAATCTCTGGTCACGGTGTGTAAGAGAGGCAACCGATCAATGTTTCTCTCTCACATCAATGTATGTCTCCCTCTCCCCACCACCTTTCTCAAATCAATCCTTGGGTATTACAAAAAAACAGACCCAGGCAAACAGGACATAGTTTATCCCTAGTTATACCATACTTCTCTACTCTTGAATTATAGTCTGTTTCCTGGTAACAGTTCCTGTCTGAACAAATCTTTGACCAAAACCAATAACAACAACAACAACAAAAAAAAACCCCAAAACAAAAAAAACCCTCACCAGTATATGGGCTACGGAGTCCAACCTGTGGTCAGTCCATGGGCTGCCTGCGGCCCAGGATGGCTATGAAGGTGGCCCAACACAAAATCATAAATTTTCTTAAAACCTTTTTTTGATTATCAGCTTTTGTTAGTGTTTGTGTATTTAATGTGTGGCCCAAGACAACTTCATCAAGTGTAGCCCAGAAATGCCAAAAGGTTGGACACCTCAAAAGGATGGATAGCCCAAGAAAGCTACCACAAACGCTAGCTAAAGGGAAAATTCAGTTTCTAAGTGCCAGATGTTTAAAAAGGTCAGGAAAAATAAATACTCTGGTATTCAGATTTTTAACAATAAATAAATTTCACAGCAAATCCTTAAAACAGTGTCATGAATTTAAAACTAAATGACACAGAATATCATGAGATTTAAACTTACTTCTCTAGTTGAGGATTTGTGTAAAGAATATACTGCTGTTCTTGCCAATTCCAAAGCAGTCTTCAGAAATGCCATATCTGCCCCTGTTAAGAGTACAAAAAGCTCCAATTTACATTATATACCTTTTATAAAAATAGAAAATTAAATGAATTTTAATTTATACAAGGTATTAATAAATACCAAAATAGCCACTTCAAATTCTCTCTGCATTAAGACAGGGTACAAATAAGTAATATACCTAAATATCTAAAAAGGTTGATAGAATAAAACCAGAATTAAACTGCCTTATTTGAATAAGGATAAAGTAAATATTTTAGTATTATATCCGAAAGGAATGACTTTCAAAGAGAAGAGAACGGAACAGACAGAGCAGGAATCAGTTGTGCGGGGGTGAGGGGTGCAAGGAGGACTTAACCTATGCATCTTCTCATCTTACTGACTTTCTACTCTCCTCGCCCACAGCACACACAAAATAAAAAACTAGTGAGTCACTGTTACTGATGGACACATGATGAAACCCTCAGGTGTGCTAAGATGTTGAAAAAAAGTTCTGAAAGTATAAAATACTTTAGAGGATTCATAATCATTCATAAGGGTTAAGTAAAGCATTCTTGAAACCAGATGGAGTATAAATAAATAAAAAGATACTTTTCATTTAGTACAAATTTGTGACAACAAAGATTGAAACATTCAATTCCCTATCCATGCATTAGACAAACTGAAATTGTAGTAACTGCAGGTAGGAAACTGGTTTATTTAATGACAAGTGATAAAATCACTTAACCTAAAAAATCAGCAAGCAAGTGGTTTTCAAAACCAATACACCTGATTCTTGTTACTAACCTTTATTATTTTTGGTTCCAAAGGGTGGATTCATAATGACTGTATCAAATGACTTGGACATTCTGTTAGATAATGAGCACACATCACATTGAACCATGTCAACATTTGTTAACTCAAATTCCTCCACATTCCTATGAAATACTTCCAATGCATCTTCATCTATGTCAAATCCAACACACAACCTATGAATGCAAAACACAAAGACTACTTAACAGCTTCTATGTCAAAATATTAACACAATCAAAACCATATACATTTTTAACCCAACTGGCAAAGAGTGAACATTCCCTTTCAACAGCATGACTGCCCAGCCTGGCAGGGGCTGGAAAGTTAGATCTGCAAACAAGAGAGGTATCTGGCTGCTGCTGTTACTGTTTTTTCAGTTTGTTCTGCTCAACATGTACTCATTATTAGATTCTTGCTCCCCTCATCTCATACTACGAAGTCCCACAAATATAATCAGTTGATCTACTTATGCTTATTAAAGCCACCCCATACCGAATAGTAGATACTGGATCACCTACCCTGCTCCTAACATTGCAGTTCCGATGCTAAGTACTCCACAACCACATCCTAGATCTGCAACCACTTTATTTTCAATGTCATCATATGTGTTATGAATTGTATAGAGCATACATGCTAAAAGATCAAAGAAAATATTAGAGAATAAGTAAGCAAGTTGAAGACCAAAATCCAACTTGTCCCTGTAATTCTTTAAAATAATTTGTCTTGCATTATCTAGTCCTCCCCCAACTGGTATTCTAGATAATGAAAAAAACAAAACAAAACAAAAACAAACCAAAACATAAGGCATAATAGCTTGGCATGTAGTGAGAGGGCCCACAACAAAATGATAAAACACATACCAGTGATATCCAAAAACTAGCCTCTGCTGACAATGCCAAAAATGACAAGACTCTGAGGTAAAATGAGAAACATAGGGTCAAAATGTCTTATACTCAGCCTGTTGAAAACATTGCTATACACGCATATATATCAGTTTTCTTTGATGCAGAAATATTTTTATGAAATGGTGGTAAGTACAAATAGGTTTTAAAAATATCTTTCCTTGGAAATGGCCTAAGCACCCATCAGTAGATAAGTGGGTAAAAAAGCTGTGGTACATTTACACAGTGGAATAGTACACAACAGTAAAAAAAGAAACTTTTACATTTTGTGACAGCATGGATGGACCTGGCTAAGTGAAATGAGCTAGTCAGTGAAATGCAAATGCCACATGATCTCACATATTGTGGAACCTAATACACACCATGAACTAAAGAACAAAACAGAAACACAGACACATGGAACAGACTGACAGCTGCCACAGGGAAGGGAAGACTGGATGACAGATGGTGAAGGGATTAACCAAAGAACATTTAAGCATGAAGTATTGACATGGACAGTGATATGCGGATTGACTTAGGGAGGGGAGAGATGGGGGCTGGGTGAAGGTGGGAAAAGGGAAAAAAATCGGGAACTCTAACAGTATATACAGTTTAAAACAATCTTTAGGAAAAATTCAAGAAAATAAAGTTAAATTTTAAGAAACAAACAAAAAAATTCTTTCCTTGTTAATTCATAAACTTGGCAACCCTGTATCAGTGTCCAAAATTATTTTGAAATTTTACTGATTTGTGAATCTGTCTGGGAACCACAGCATTAACATTAAATGGCACAGAACTTTTTCAGCAACAAATTTGTCACCAGAACACAGTTACCATAAGCTTAAGCTAGAATGGGAAAGGAAAAGACCTACTTCCACAATGCAGCCTTTAGACTCATATATTGAGACACACGTTTATGATACCACGGGCACTTATATTCATGTTCTACTAATATGAACAGATAACAGAACTATTAAGGAGTAGAGTAGAAGCTGCTGAGATTGGGAAGGGATATTTCAAATACATAAAGATCTGGGATATACTGAAGGTTACCCATGAGTAAGAACACTGATATCTTCTTGTGGATATCTGCAAGGACTACTGGCCATCACTGATGCCCCAGGATCCAGAGGTTTCATTAAAAACAATTACAGGACATCTCAGGCTGAATACACTGTTCTGATTATTGCTGCAGGTGTTGGTGACTTTGAAGCTGGTAGAGAATTAGCACAAAGCCCTGGCTGGGTAACTCAGTCAGTTAGAATCTCATCCCAATAGCCAAGGTTTTGGGTTTGATCCCCAGTCACTGCACATACAAGAAGAAACCAATGAATACATAAATCATTGGAACAACAGATAGATGTTTCTCTGTCTCTAAAAATCAATTAAAAAATAATAAAGTAAGAATTAGCACACGAGTGTGAAACTGTATTTTTAAAAAATTGGATTCTACTTAGAAACCCTATAACCAGAAGACATTCTCTAAATTGGGTAAACTGGTCTTAACCTAAACAGTTTTGTGCCAATTTTTGGTTGAAATTATGACAATATGTTGGCGTTAAGTGCAGGACTGCATGTATTTTCCTTTACTTTCACTGGCCGCGTAGAAACAAAACTGTGTTGGAGTTGGATGAGTTTCGTCCATGCAGGTATTGCCGACAAATTCATTTTCCTAAGACTCACCAATGATTTTGGTAATACATTTATTGAATAGAACGGTTTTTCCTGTATTCTCTACTGTATTACTGGTATTGTCTCTCACATCAAGCAACACTGCTGATTCTGACATCACTTGTTAAAATTGAAATGCATCCTCATATTTACATAGTGCTTATTCTGGATTTGTTAAACTCAGTCCTTCAGCTAGCAAATCTACTGCTCATTTATAGGGCAGAGTATAGCATAGAAATCTCTGTGCTGACAATTTGTTGCAATAGGAAATTGGCCCTTATTTAGCAAATATTTACTGAGCTCATTATTAGTACCAGAAACTCTTCAGGCACTGGGAGTTGTGTGAACAAGACCAACAAATTCTTTGAGCTCAAGGAGTGTACCGTGTAATGAGAGAAAAAAAAAACATTAAAATGATGTCTCACAGTGTTAAGGGATATGGAAAAACCAAACAGTAAAATGACAACGTGTGTGTCTCGGGACGTTTTTAGCTTTGGTGTTAACCAAGTCCTCTAACGGGATTGGTAATCTTTCAGCAGAATTCCTCTAAAAGGTCTTTGTATCTAAATAATTGTTCTCATTTCATTATGGAGTAGGTAGACAAGACTAACCAATCCGCGAAGCAAAGGACCAGCCGCCTTACCTGCGATGTGAGGCCTGGTGGGATACTGTTCTAGAAGTAGCTTGGGATTTTCAAATCCATCCACTTGCTGCAGGCGACTCTCTAGTTCCTTAAACCTTAATTTCTTCATTTTTTTTTTTTTTTAAGAAGTGTTGGCTCTCCGGGTTTAAAGGCAATGGACCTGCAAAGAAACTCGTTTAACCTGAATTTCCCTTACCCCCAACCCCCCCGCCCATTTCTCAGCGCTGCTGGCCAAGGGGCTGGGCAGGGGACGAAGGACGCTAAGGACCCAAGGATCCAGACTGTTTCGGCTCCTCTACTTGCGCTAGCGGCGGACGGAGTCTTCCGCCGGCCTCTGACCGCCCAGCCTCCAGCGTATCCCGCGCGGATCTCGGGATTCTCCGAGATCAGCGCAGCTCCCACCTGCATTTCACTTACAGCGTCGGGACACTTCAAGATGCAGCACACGGCCACAGCCGGGGCCGGAAACCCCGGTACGCACCGCGCTCGCGTCTGCTCCCAGTGGTCTCCCACCGAGCTGCAACCGCGGCCCGCCTCACCTGTTCCGGGTTGACTCAAGCTCCTCATCCACCTCCATCCTGGCCCAGTCCGCACCGTGGGTAGAGTCGGCCCTTTTCGCAGCCCCCAAGCCAGTCCCCGCCATTACCCTCCAGTTTTTTTTTGTTTTTTTGGGGTTTTTTTTTTTTTTTTTGAGTACCAGCAGGCTCTGAAAGGATAGAGGAAGAAAGTAGGTGGAAATGATGAGGAAAAGAAGGCGAAAGTCAGGACCATTTCGTTTTGATGCCCAGTGTGGAGTTTTCTGCCTTCTTTCTCCCAACTTTCCTCTCCAAAAGTAGCGATCTCCTTACTTTTGCCTCCTTGGCCATTAGCATGTCCTACTTTATTATAACCGTGTTTCCTTCTTTTTAGGTCACCTGTGCCATTTACCTCAAATCTCACAGGGTGGTGATGTCAGAGAAGCCCAAAGAAGAGATAGTTTAAATGAAGGAATACGCGGAGGTGTCAAATGCTGGAAAGAGGTCAGGCTTTCATAGAATAGGAGCAGAAACCAAGTTGTAGTGGATTTTGAACTGAATGGAAGTTTAGGAAGTAGAAACAGTAAATGTGAACAATTCTTAAGAAACGTAGCTGCAAAAAGAGGAGAATGGATGATGTATTTGTAAGGTTGGGGGAAGGAAGCTGCCTCTTCTTTCTTTTTCTTCCTCCTTTCTCCTTCCTCCTCCCCACCCCCCGTTTTTTTTTTTTTTTTTTTTTTTTTTTTTTAATGATAGGAGTGACTGTGAATTTAGCCAAGTGCGGACAGGTTAAGTCTAATAGAAAGGCAGGGGTTCAAAATACAAGAAAGATATTGAGTGGAGTTAGGATCCTGAGAAGTAGGGTCAGTGCTTAAGTGAAAGGATTGCCTTTAATCTGCGAAATGGACCCTTCTGTTCATTATTAAAGGAAGAAAAGGAGGAATGGATGGATGAGGATGAAGTAGAGGGGTGGTGTCTGAGGTTGCCGTTTCCTATGAAAGATAGGATTCAAACTTATCTGTTGGGAGGATTATATAAAGTTCTTGCACACAAAGTTCTTTGTCCCATAACAAATGCCCAATAAATGTTAGTTGTTGGTGCTGGTGGTTATCTGTTGAGAAGGAGGTGGCTGGACTAAGAAGTTGAATGAAATGGATGACTGAAAGTAGCTGGATGTATGGAAAGAATATTAATCAATCTGTGGTTGAAGATTGATTTAAAAATTGATTAAAATTTCAAACACTATGAAAAAGTTGATTAAAATTTTTATTTTGAGATCATTGTAAATTCATATGTAATCATAAAAATAGCACATAGAGATCCTATATACTTTTTAATCAGTTTTCCCCAATAATAACACTTTGCAAAACTGTAGTACAGATACAATCAAGACAGCATTTCCATCACCATAAAGATCCTTCGTTTTGCACTGTTTTAGTTTATGAGCAATGTATGAGGGTTCCAAAGTCTGCATGTCCTCACCAGCACTTGCTGCTGTACATTTTTTTAATTATAGCCATCTTAGCAGGTATAAAGTAGCAATTCACTGTAGTTTTGATTTACATTTCTCTGATGGCTAGTGATGTTGAATGTCTTTTAATATGCTTCTTGATCATTTCTGTAGCTTCTTAGGATAAATAACAATGCGAATCTTTTGCTTATTTTAAAATTGTGTTCAGGTTGTCATTGGTGAGTTGTAAGAGTTCTTTTTATATTCTGGATACCAGATTCTTTTCAGATATGTGGTTTGCAAATATTTTCTCCCATTCTGTGGGTTGTTTTTTTTACTTTCTTGGTAGTGTTTCTTAGCATGCAAAGATTTTTCATTTTTGATGATGTCCAAACCTATTTTTTAGGTGTTATATCTAAGAACATGCTGCCTATTGAAGGTCCTGAAAATTTACAGCTATGTGTTGTTTTAAGTTTTACAGTTTCAGCTTGTACACTTAGGTCCTTCATTGATCTTGAGTAATTTCTTTGTATGTGGTATGAGGTAGAGGTACAACTTTATTCTTTTGCATGTGGATATCCAGTTGTCTCAAACCTATTGAATAGACTGCTTTCTCTCACTCAGTGGTCTTGGCATCCTTGTAGAAATCAATTGGGCATAGATGTATGACTTTATTTCTGGACTCCCAATTTTGTTTCATGATGTATATGTCTCTTCTCATGCCAGTACCACACTATTTTGATTGTTATAGTTTTGGAGTGAGTTTTGCAATGGGAAATGTGAGTCTCTCAACTTTGTTCTTCCTTTTCAAGGTTGTTTCAACTCTCAGGGTCAATTGCACTTTCATATGAATTTTAGGATCAACTAGCAAATTTCTGGAAAATAAGCAGTTGGAATTTTCATAGAGGTTGCAGTGAATCTGTAGGTCAATCTGGGAGTGTTGCCATCTTAATGACATTAAATTTTCTAATCAATCAACATGGATACCTTTTAAGTTATTTAGATTTTCTTTATGTTCTTTCAACAACACTTGATAGTTCTTAGTGTACAAGTTTTAGATTTCTTTAAATTTATTACTAAGTACTTTATTCTTTTTGATGCTATTTTAAATTGAATTGTGTTCTCAACTTTATTTTTAGATTGTTTATTGCTAGTGTAAAGAAATACAATTGGTTTTTGTTATTGCTCTTGTATCCTGTAGCTTGTCTAAACTCATTAGCGCTAGTTGTGTCTATGTATTTCTTAGTATTTTTTCTATACAATGTCATGTCATCTGCAAATGGAAATAGTTTGCTTCTTTCTTTTCAATCTAGATGTCTTTTTTTCTCTTGCCTAATTGCTCTGGATAGAACCTCTAACAAAATATTAAGTAACAGTAGTGAAAATAGTCATCCTTTCCTTATTCCTGATCTTAGAGGGAAAGCTTTCAGTCTTTCACTGTTAAGTATGGTGTTAGCTGTGAGTTTTTTATGTGCCCTTTTATTAGGTAGAGGAAGTTTCTTCAAAAACAATAGTTCTGATGCACCATTCTTCAAAGTTGATTTTTTTTCTCTTGAAATATTGAGGCAGGAGCAAGCAAGGCCTGATAGTTGAATAGATTCAGATAATAGTTTTGACAGAGATATATGAGCATGAGACATGAGTAGGTGGTATTGGCAAGAGAATGGTTGTAGTGAGACCAGAAGTCTGTGGCTAGATGGAGAAAGAAGTGAAAATGAAAGGAATGAGAGTAAGGGGAACAAGATAGAGGGATGAAGACTTGATGATATTATTTAATAGGTTTAATGGAAGAAAGAGAGTGAGAGATCTAGAACATTAGAGGTTGAGTTCAGTTCAAATAATGGACTACTGAGGTTTAAGATTTGTATAAAGTACATGGGGCTGGAGGTGGGAGCAGTGATTGACTCAACCAGCACAAGGGGTCTTTTTAAAGGTGATAGAAATGTTCTAAAACTGGATTTTGGTGATCCTTGCACATCTTATTAAGTTACTTAAAATCCTTTGTATGCTTTAAAAAAGTCACTAAAATGTAAAAGTGGGTAAAAGTACACTAGAGGAAGGACCAGTTGTGAGAGAGGTGGTGAGAAGGGTGTGCTGCAGTGCAGCAGAGTGGGGAGAAAGTCAGTGTCTGGGGGACCATCCATGTGAACCCTAAAATCTCCATAATGGTGGTGAGAACTCAAGGTGTAGAGGAAAACTAACTGTTGCCAACTCTTTAAAAATGTAGAGGCAAGATTGAATTGTACAGAACATTGATAAAGGGGGTTAAAGAGTGATTTCATTGGATTCCACAAGACTTATAGCTAGTACTTTCCCCACATCACTGGGAGACCTTTTTGCTTAAACTTCAGTAGATGGGTCAATAAAATTGGCTGTTAGTTCTATGGAATAGACATTGTCTTCATGGTAAGTGGGAGCTACCTAAGATGTGTAATCCCTTCCAGTAGACAGTTAACAATTTATGTGAAGAAACCAAAGATAAGCATTTCAAAACTAGTAAAAACCACTAGCATCCATTGACATGGCTAACATAAAATTGAAAAGGAAGACAAAATACCAAGTGCTGGAGAGGCTGTAGAGCATGTGGATTTCTGACACATTGCTTGTGGGAATACAAAATGAATCAGTGTTATTGGAAAATAGTTTGGCAGTTTCTTACAAAGTTAAACTTACATTTATCATATGACTCAGCAATCTCACTTGTATTTACCTATGATACATGAAGACATATGTCTATACTGAAACCTATAAGTATATATTTATAATAATTTGATTCAAAATCAACAAAACTGTAAACAACCAATGAGTGAATAGATAAATTGTGGTATATCATTTGCACCATAGAATACTACTCAACAATTAAAAAAAATGTACTATTGATAAGTGTAACAACATGGATAAATATCAAAAGTATTATGACCTGGCTGGAGTGGCTCAGTGGATTGAGCACCGGCCTGCAAACCAAAGGGTTGCTGGTTGGATTCCCAGTCAGGGCACGTGCCTGGGATGTGGGCCAGGTCCCCAGTAGGGGCATGAGAGGCAACCACACATTGATGTTTCTCTCCCTCTCTTTCTCCCTCCACACCCTCTCTAAAAAATAAATAAATAAAAATAAATAAATATTTTTTTAAAAAGCATTATGTTAAGTAAAAGAAACCAAACCAAAAAAAGCTACATACAGTATAATCTTATTTATATGACACTGTGTAAAAGCAGAACTCTCAGAAGCAAATAGAGATCAGTGGATGCCAGGGACTGGGTTGGGGGAAGGATTGACAAGGGCTGTGAAGAAACTTTTTGGCATGAAAGGTGAACTGGGGTGATTATATGGCTATGCATTTGCCAAAATTCATAGAATGTACCTAAAAAAGGATAAATTTTACTGCATGTAAATTATGCCTTAATAGATTTGATTTTACAAAAAAGTTGAATAACAATGATAGGCCAGTCATTTACACATTAATCTCACAGCTTTTAAACTTTTTTTGTGTCAGGGTTATTATCAATAAGGACCTCAAATTTTTTTTTGTTTATGTGGGTTATATCTACTAATATATTTATGTTACTGAAAATTAACAATAAGAAAAAATAAAAAAATTATCTATTAATTGACTGAAGGCAATAATTCCATTATATGTTAATGTAAGTAAAATTTTATATGAAAAATACCTGTTTTTTGTTAAAAAAAAGTTAGTGGAAAGAGTAGCATTGCATTACATTTATGTAAATATCTTTAAAGTTCAGCTTAAGAGAAGAAAATTAGATTCTTATATCTGCTTTTGCGTTCAATTCATTGTAATATCTTTTTTTTGTTGAAGTAGTTTAATAAAATCCAAGCTGACACAGATATTTAGTTTTAGAAGCAGGCAGTATTCTCACTCACTGCCTATTCAGATGATTGTGGATATTTTTTGTTATGACAATACAGTTGAAAAAGTTAATGTTTTAAAGTATATTTTATTGATTATGCTATTACAGTTGTCCCAGTTTTCCTCCCTTTGCTACCCTCTCCCTTGTACACCCATTCCGTCCAACACTCCTCCCTTTAGTTCAAGTCCATGGGTCATGCATATTAAGTTCTTTGGCTTCTCCATTTCCTATACTATTCTTAATATCCTCCTTTCTGTTTTGTACCTACCATTTATGCTTCTTAATCCCTGTACTATTTCCCCCCCTTATCCCTTTTCTCCTTCTCTGCTGATAACCCTCCATGTGATCTCCATTTCTATGATTCTATTCCTGTTCTAGTTGTTTGCTTAGTTCATTTTGCTTTATGTTTCATTGTTGATAGTTGTGAGTTTGTTGTCATTTTACTGTTCATAGTTTTGATCTTCTTGTTCTTAAATAAGTCCCTGTAACATTTCATAAATAAGGGGTTGGTGGTGATGAACTCCTTTAGGGAGCACTTGTATGGCAAGCACTTTATCTGCCCTTTCATTCTGAATGACAGCTTTGCTGGATAGAGTAATTCAGGTTGTAGGTCCTTGCTTTTTATCACTTAGAATACTTCTTGCCAGTCCCTTCTTGCCTGCAAAGATTGTTTGGAGAAATCAGATGACAGTCATATGGGAATTCCATTATAGGTAACTCTCTGCTTTTTCTTGCTGCTTTTAAGATTCTCTCTTTAACATTTGGCATTTTAGTTATGATGTGTCTTAGTGTGGTCCTCTTTGGGTTCAACTTGTTTGGGACTCTCTGTGCTTCCTGGATTTGTATATCTATTTCCTTCAGCAAATCAGGGAAGTTTTCTTTTATTATTTGTTCAATTAAGTTTTCAATTTCTTGCTCTTCATCTTCTCCTGGCATTCCTATGATTGGGATATTGGCATATTTGAGATGTCCCAGAGTCTTCTTATTCTCTCCTCACTTTTTAAAATTCTTCTTCATTCTGTACCAGTGGACTGTTTATTTCTTCCTTATGTTCCAAATCATTGATTTCAACCGCAGCTTCCATCCTCTCCACTTTTGGTTCCCTGTGGATTTTTACTTATTTCACTTAGTGTAGCCTTCATTTCTTCTCTTATGTGTTGCTGCAGTCAATGAGATCTCTAAGCATCCTTGTTACCAGAGTTTTGAATTCTGCATCTCATAGGTTAGCTATCTCCCTTTCACTTAGTTCTTTTTCTGGAGTTTTGATCTGTTCTTCCATTTGGGCCATATTTCTTTGTCTCCTCAGTTTGGCAGCCTTCCTGTGTCTGCTTCTGTGTATTGGGTAGAGCTGGTTTTACTCCCTGTCTTAGTGTACCAGTTACTTTTTAAGGGGTGGAGCCCTAGGTATTCACCAGGGTGGGGCAACCCACTTTGCTGCTTTGTGGCGCTATATGTGGGGGAGGGAGCTAAGAAGGAACAATGCTGCTTACTTGGCTCTCATCCAGTTTCTAGTCACTACCTCTACTTCCTGTATGAAACTGGCACCCTTCTCACTGCTGCCCTGGTGGGTGCCAGAGTGGGTGGTTTTGTGTACATTCTAGGGCAGTACAGTTCCTTTAAATGGACTCTCCTGAGAGACTTGCAGTTTCTTCTGCCACCCCAACTCCCACTGCTTTTTAGAGCCAAAAGTTATGAAGCTTTATTTTCCTGGTGCTGGAACCCTGGACTGCACTGCCATCTGGCCTGGGGCTGGGATGTCTCACTCCCCAGGTGTCCCTCCTGGTTTTTATCCACCACAGGTGAATGTGGGACTGCCAGTTCTGCCGGCCTCAACACTGCTGCCACATGTGTCCTCTCCACCCCAGCTACCTATTTCTGCCCCTCCTGCCCGCCTAATGAATATTTCTTCTTTAAGTCTTATGGTTGTGTGAGGAGGTGAAATGTGTCCACCTACACCTCCATCTTGGCCGGAGGTCTAAAGAGGTAATATCTTGAAGTTTAATTGCAATGTAGAATCTTAAGCCATATCAATGAATTTTTTTTTTTTACCCTCACTCAAGGACATGCTTATTGACTTTAGTGAAAAGGTGATGGAGGGAGAGAGAGAGGGAGAGAAACTCTGATGTGAGAGAGAAACATTGATTAGTTGCCTCTCATACACACCCCACCTGGGACCAAACCTGCAACCTGGGCATGTGGTCTGATGGGGAATCGAACCTATGACCTTTGGGTTTACTGGAATAGTGCTCCAACCAACTGAGCCACACTGGTGAGGGCTCAATGAACTTTTTATACTGTTAAATTACAATCCATGAACGTATCTTGACCTATGAATAAAATTTTTTACCCACACAAGATTTTGTAACATTATGCATCAGTTCTTTGGAAAATATTGCTCCACTGAGTTACCCAAGCCTTCTGACATGCTTTATTATACAAATCAGAAAATCACATTTATTAATATCACCTCTGATCTCCCCAGAAAAGATCTCTAATTACTGGAAAGACTGTCAAGCTCACAGTGGTGGATATAAATTTCCCAAAATATTAATTTTTTGCTTGAAATCTTAATGTTTATATTGGTAAAAAATACTGCAAGGTGTATTCCATCAAATGACAGGCTTATTTCATCTATTTATCAGAAAATGGCTGCCAAATACCAAGTCTGAATAACCATGGTTTTTCAGTCAGTCATAGTTCTAAGTAAAATTGTGTGATTAATATCCAGAATAGGTAAAGAACTACCAGAACTCAAAAACGAAAAGAAAGGCCAATTCAAAATGGAAAAGGACTTGAGTAGGCATTACTCATAAGATGATATATTAGTTGCTATTAGTCACATGAAAGGATGTGACTTTCATGTGACTAATGGCAATCAGGAAAATGGAAATCAAAACCATGAAAAAGCTCACATCATTAGGATGGCTATTATCAATAAAATGGAAAATAGCAAATTTTGGCAAGGAAATGGAGAAATTAGATCCCTTGTGCATTGCTGGTGGGAATGTAAAATGGTACAGCCTCTGTGGAAAACAATGTGGGGGTTTTTGGTATTGTATGATCCAGCAGCTCCACTTCTAGATATACAAGGTGGGGTAAAAATAGGTCTACAGTCATGAGTATGCAAAGGACAGAGTTTAGACTTGTATTAGTATTTATTAGTTATTGTATTATTTTCCATATGAACAACTATAAACCCATTTTTGCCCCACCTTGTGTACCCCAAAGAACTAAAAGCAGGCACTCAGAAAGATGCTTGTATACCAATGCTTATTTTAGCCTTACTGAAAATAACCACAAGGTGGAAACAACCCAAGTGTTTATCAGTAGATGAATGGATAAACAAAATGTGGTATACAATGGAGTACTATTCAGCCATTAAAAGGAATGAAGTTTGGATACGTGCTACAACATGGATAACCCTTGAAAACATTATGCTAAATGCAAAACCCAGACACAAAAGTACAGCTATTGTATGGTTTCATGTCTATGAAATATCTAGAATACACAAGTTTATGGAGTCAGAGAGTAGAATAGAGGTATGGGGGGCTGAGGGGAAAGGGAAATGGAGAGTTCTTGTTTAATAGGTATAGATAATGAAAAACTCTGGAGATGGATGGGAGTGATAGGTGCACCATAATATAAGTGTACTTAATACTTTTAGTACTGAAGGTACTAAGAGTACTGAATTGTGTACTTAAAATGATTAAAATAGTAAATGTTATGTATATTTTGCCATAATTTTTTTTAAAAAGCTGTTATTTTAGCTTACAGCATCACATATGTGCTTTTACTGAGAGACTACCAGGAGAATTCAGCATGTGATAAAAGTGCTTTATGTGTAATTTACTGTCATGAGAATTTTAAGGTATATCCTTGTGGATCAAAATATAATAAAATTATTTTTTTGCTGTTTATTGAGGCCAGTTTAAAGGGGAACTGACTTGTTTTCCTGAAAGTAGTTAACAGAGAAATACAGTGTCAACTAGATTGTTTAGTCCTACTGCCTTGATTCATGTTAAGTTATAAGCATATAAGTTTCATTGTGGTATAGTACTTCATTATATGAATACATTATATATATATATATCAAAATTTCCCATATTAACCATTTTAAGGGTACAATTCAGGGGCAATAATTATATTCATAATGTTGGTCAACCATCACCAATATCTATTTTTAAAACATTTTCATCACCTCGGTTCCGGCCAAGATGGAGGTGCAGGTAGAAACACTTCACTTCCTTGCACAACCAAAAGGACCAATTTAAAAACAATGAGAACTGCCAGAAAATCAAACTATATGGAAGCCCAACAAGGAGTTAAAGAAGAAACATTCGCCCTGGCTGGCGTAGCTCAGTGGATTGAGCGCGGGCTACGAACCAAAGCATCGCAGGTTCGATTCCCAGTCAGGGCACATGCCTGGGTTGCAGGCCATGGCCCCCAGTGACCACACATTGATGTTTCTCTCTCTCTCTCTTTCTCCCTCCCTTCCCTCTCTAAAAATAAATAAAAATAAAAAAAAAAGTTAGAAAAAAAAAAGAAGAAACATTCATTCAGACTGGTAGGAGGGGAGGAAACCAAATGCAGGGGCAGGGGCTGAGGGGGGTTGGAAGCAAGGCGGCTGACAGGGTGGGCCAGGTGGTGGCTGGTTGAAGGGACTTCCTACATTTGCATGTGGATAAGCTGGGGGGAACACCTAGGGAATGAGATAAACTGCACAACCCAGGGTTCCAGCACGGGGAAATAAAGCCTCAAAACCTCTGGCTGTAAAAACCTGTGGGGGTTGCAGCAGGGGGAGAAACTCCCAGTCTCACAGGAGAGTCTGTTGGAGAGACCCAGAGGGCCCTAGAATGTCCACAAATTCACCCAACCAGGAATCAGCACCTGAGAGGGCATAATCCACTTGTGGGAAGCAAGGGAAGTGATGGAAATTGGGGCGAGAGCCGAACAAATGAACAAGTGATGTTTTTCCCTCTCTGACCCTTCCCCCTCATACAGTGTCACAGTGCAGTGAAGTGGTTTGCCCCCCTATAAATACTCCCCCCACTGCGATGAATATCCCAATGCAGTGAAGGGGCTCTGCCCCTTACAATGTAATAGGTATGCTGAAACAAAGAAATATGGCCCAAATGAAAGAACAGATCAATGTTCCAGAAAAAGAACTAAGTAACAAGGAGATAGCTAACCTATCAGGTGCAGAGTTCGAAACACTGGTAATCAAGATGCTCACAGAAATGATTGAGTTTGGTTGCAAAATGAAGGAAGAAATGAAGACTATACAAAGGAAAATAAAGGAAAATATACAGGGAACCAACAGTGATGGGAAGGAAATCAGGACTTAAATCAACCATTTGCAAGAAAATTAAGAAATAAACATCCGACCAGAACAGAACTCAAAAAAATGAGGAGAGTCTGAGGAACCTCTGGGACAACTTTAAATATTCTAACACCCAAATCATAGGAGTGCCAGAAGGAGAAGAGGAAGAGCAAGAAACTGAAAACTTATTTGAACAAATAATGAAGGTAAACCTCCCCAATCTGGCAAAGGAACTAGACATGCAAGTCCAGGATGCTCAGAGAGTGACAAAGACATTGGATCCAAGAAGAATCACACCTTGACACATCATAATTAAGTTACCCAAGATTAAAGATAAGGAGAGAATCTTAAAAACAGCAAGAGGAAAGGAGAGAGTTACCTGCAAAGGAGTTCCCATAAGGCTATCAGTTGATTTCTCTAAAGAAATCTTGCAGGCAATAAGGGGCTACAGAGAAGTATTCAAGTCATAAAAGGCAAGGACCTACATCCAAGATTACTCTATACAGCAAAGCCAGCACTTAGAACGGAAGGGCAGATAAAGTGCTTCCCAGATAATGTCAAGTTAAAGGAGTTCATCATCACCAAACCCTTATTATATGAAATGTTAAAGGAACTTATCTAAGAAATAGAAGATCAAAAACTATGAACAGTAAAATGACAACAAACCCACAATTATCAATAACTGAACCTAAAAAACAAAAACTAAGCAAACAACTATAACAGAAACAGAATCACAGAAATGGAGATCACATGGAGGGTTATGAGTGGGGAGGGGGAAAAGGACAATGGGGGAAAATGGTACAGGGAATAAAAAGCATAATTGGTAGGCATAAAATAGAAAGGGGGAGGTTAAGAATAGTATAGGAAATGTAGAAGCCAAAGAACTTATATGTATGTTAAATGCTGTACAAAAAAAATGCTGTTAAAAGCATTTAGAAATTAAAAAATGTATATAACCTTTTCATCACCCCTGATAGAAATTCTGTAACTCTTTTTTATTGTTATTTTGTTACAGTTGTCCCAATTCCCTCGCTGCCCCCCCACTGCCTGTTGCTCTCCCCCGCAAAATTCTGTAACTTGTAATGGTTTCTTTCAATAAATAGAAATTTTAAATTTTAAATTAACCCACTTTGCCAGTCTTTTCTTTTGTGGTTGGAACTTTGTATTCTCACTCCCAGATCAGAATTGATAAAAATTGTAGCAACAGTGATAATGTATTTGTAGTAAAGGTTACAATTTATAATATGCTTTCATCAGTTCAGTCTGTAAACTCTGTGTCATGAGCAGTGCATGTGAATGGTGGCCCCTGGACTTGTGTGTCTCTCCAGGCAATGCTGTGGACCATCTGTTTTGTTCACAGCAACTAGTAGGGGCTCAACAAACATTTGCTGAGTTAATTAGCTATACAAAGAAGGCAGTGGGTGAACATCTTCTTGTCTTGAATAGGGATGCAGAGAAGGAAACTTTCCTGGGTTAAATGAAAAAAGAATGGAGGAAAGGAAAATTAGGACAACTTTAATGGTATTAAATGATAATAAAAAGACCCCAGAGGGTTGTTAAGCATTTATAACCTTGGTAAAGTTGCTCCTATGGAGGAGCTAAAGTAGGTCAAACGCTTTCAATGCACTCTCATACACAAGTTGAGAAAATTACTAACATTGTCTTTGTTTCAATATTAAACAAATGAGAGACTCGCAGTAAGTGTAGTTGCAAGATAGTTATTAAGATAGGAAAGAAGGAAGGAAGGACAGAGGGGAGAAGGGAGAAAGACAGGCACATTGAGGAACAATTAATGATTTTTCTTCAGGGTTTTTCTTACATTTTGAAGCCTGTGAAATGAAGAGTATCACTGCTACTAGTAAAATGGAGATAATGAGAAGTCCCTCTCAGAGTCGTTGTGAATCTTAAATATGATCACTTGGAAGAAATTTCTTGTACATAGTAGGCACAATGTTTCTTACTGTGCGAATTTCAAGAGGTCTGCTGTGTATTTGGAGGTGAGGTAGAAATTGATAAGTTAATGTTATGGGCATTGTGTATGTTTATGTTCCCAGCAAATAGAGCCTCTTCTACCTTCTGACAATAAGGGTGGCATTGGCCACAAGTTGGGTCAGGTTTATTTTTCTGGCAGATATTTAGTGGATTTGGCAGAGAAGAGACCCTTTTTCTCTGTTGTGAAGTTGCGGAGATGTGGTCCAGAGCTGGGATTGGGGGAGGCCCATGCATAGAAGACAGCAGAGTTGAGGCTCACTGAAAGCAAAGATGGATCTACATCCAGGTTAATTTCCCCCTTCCCTCCATTGATCGAATATGATCTCATATGGCCCTCTTTTTTGTTTGTTTTTAGCCTTTTAGTTGTTTTTATTACTCAAATAAGCTTCATTTTTTTTTTAAATTTAGCTTTCTGACCCTGTGGTTGTGCCTTCAATACTTTCATAATGATGTTCTGCTCCTCAGTGAGGAGAGCACACTTGGTCCTGTCACGGACACACTGAGCACACGTGGATCCACCACAGGCCCCGCTGGTGGGCTTTTTCATTTCAGAAAAACGCATTAGAGCTTTAGGTGTCACAGCAGGAACTCCACACGGTCGGCCTGGGCATACACCACACACAGATAGATGTGGGTGCTTTCTCCACCTTCTTGGACTAAAGGTAAACAATTCTGTTACCTGCGGTTTGGGACAGCCTAGTTTTGTTAGAGGCTGTATTGTAGGACAGCCTTTGGTAGTATGTCAAACACTGGACCATTGTGAATGACTGAAGACACTGTCCCCAGAAGAGCTAATATGGTCTTCTTTTTGGCTTTAGCTAGTTCAAGTAGGGTTTTTATCTCTTGCAACTAAGAAAGTATTGATAAATACAAAAACAATTTTGAAGTATTTATATTAATTTTTAAATTATCTGTTGAAGGTGTCTACTTTGATTTTGGAAGCAATGATGTCACCTGTCATTTATTTATAGCTTTTAACTCATCTTTGTGTTTTAATTTGAAAAGCCAATTTAAAAATATCAGATTTTTCTTTGCATTAATTAAGATGAAATACATTAAAGCACAGTTTTCTAGATACCATTTTTTAGCTTTCTATAACTGCAGTATATTGCATTATTTATTCAATGTCTTCACTAGAGTAACTGTAGCATACTTTAATTTTATGAGGTCTGACATTTAAGTGAGTACAGAGTTTTAGCTGAATTTCAATCTGGCTTTCCCTCATGGAAATGATCATTGTAGGAATTTGCATGACACAGCACAATGATTTGAGAGATAATTTAGAAGAGTTTTAATATTACACTAACGCATGGAAAGAAAAAAATGTCATACTTCCTGGATCCAAATAATAGAAGTCCCAGACACTATAGGAGAACCAAAGATTTGAGAGCCTGTCACATTCATTCTGAAAGTTAAAGCAATAAAATAACTTCTACCTGGACAGAAACTTGATTATTTTATTCATCTCAAACAATAAATCCTACTACTGATTATTATTGTTTTTATTGAGGTACAATTTCATAACATAAAATCCACCTGTTTTTAGAGTAGAATTCAATCACTTTACATAGTTGTGCAACCATCACCATGATCCAAATTTAGAACATTTCTGTCATTCTGAAAAGATCCTTCGTGTCTAAGAACTTTCCGTTCTTACCCCCGGTGGGTTACTCAGCTGATAATCTATAGATTCTTTCTCTATAGATTTGCCTTTTCTGGATAGTTCATGTAAATGGAATCATTCAATATACATTATTTTTTTGGTGTCTGACTTTCATTGACATAAAGCTTCTGAAGTTCCTCCATGTTATAGGATGTATCAGGACTTCATTCCTTTTTATTATTAAACAGTGTACTGTTGTGTGAATGTGCCATATTTTGTTTATCCATTTATGAATTGACAGACCTTTGGATTGTTTCCAGTTTTTTTTTTTTAATTTACCTGTAAGTCTTTGTGTAGATATATATTGTGAATTCTCTTGGGTAGATTCCAGGTGTGGAATTGCAGGGCTCTATGGTAAAATTATGTTGAACTTTTTTTTAAATTAACTGCCAAACTGTTTCCCAAGATGCTGTACTATTTTACATTCCCATCAGTGAAGTACGATGGGTTCCTGTTTCTCCACATCCTTGCCAACATTTGTCATTGTCTGTCTTGATTATTGCCATTGTAGTGGGTATGCATAGTGGTATTTTATAGTTTTAATTTGCATTTCCTTACTGACTAATGATACTAAGCACCTTTTCTTTGTCTATTGGCATTCATATAACTGCTTTGGTTAAATGCCCATTCACATTTTTTGGCCCATCTTCAGTTGGGTCATTTGTATTCTTGTTTTACTGGTTATTTTTAATGGTCCTCAGATTGTGAAGAGGTCTAATATCATCATGATCAGAATAGGTGGAAATCTGGTGAATGTCCATGGTTCTTTATATGTACTGCAATGTCTATGGAACTAAGGTAGTGGAGAGGTATTTAAACTTTTTTGTTGTTGTTGTATAGAACAAAAGAGGCACTTGTCAGTGGTGGACTTTTGGAGAAATTTAGGATTGTGTGGAAACCATTGTAGGGTGCTGGAAAAGCTGCATCACCATAGTCAAGCAGAGCAGACACCCTTGTTATTCTAAACAGGAAAACAATCCTGGAGAGATACCAGTAAACTTCCTGAACCCATTCCAGTACACTGCCTTCACCCAGAGGCACTGATTAGTGAATACATAATAGTTTTACCTTAGTTTGAAATGTTCCTGGATTTTATTTGGTTTATAATTTGATAATATTTAAAGAGAATTCTTGAGCAATTTTTGAATTACTTATCACTGTTAAATAATAACTGTGAAATGCTTTATTAACATAGGGGGTCAGGACAGGTGAAATAGTAAGTTTTAGTTATGTACAATTCACTTATAACACTGGGTTAGGGATTGGAAATAATCTTATTCTACTTCCCTTGGATTGCTTCTCCTACTTTTTTTTCATTGTTGGTTGTCCTCTGTTATAGGTTGCTATTTGTATAATATATCCAGCTCTCTGGAGGTGAGCTATGGGAAATTAATAATTTATAGATTTTTACTTCTTCAAGGATTATATTCATTATCTCTTTTAAGATTCTGATTTTGCTATATAGGGCATTATAACCCCTGGAGATTTTGAATCCATAGTTCTGAGATGGGGCCTGGGGATCCATTTTTGTGAGAAGAAAATAAGGTGATTCTTAGAATCAGGCAAGTTTGCAAAGCAATGGTGTGGTAAAAATACTGTGTTTTGGGGAACATAAGTCACCTCTTTAAATTTTATTTCCTCTATTAATAATACTTTATAGGATTTTGAGAAGATTAAAAGAAATAACATATAAAGAGCAGGGCCCATACAAATTTGCAACAGCCGTTATCTATTGTAATTATGTTCCCTTTAACAACAATAACCTGGTAAGTTTGAGCACTTAAGGTCAACAATAAAGAAGACTCATTCTTTGCCTTCAGGAAATGTAGCAATTACCAGTGGGGCACAGATGAGATTTTTACAGTGAAGGCAGTAAGTCATTATCAAATAAGTTCAGAGCCATTTTTTTGAAGACAGAAAATTAGCAGCGAACACTGCTAGAATAGGGTGTGGGGTGAACTTGTGGGGGTGGAGTAATGTCGGAACTAGGAAAGATAAGGACCCAGAGATAGGGAATGATAAAGCATCTTCATTAAACAGTGAACAGTTCCAGCGGTCTCTTTCGCACGGCAAACTTGGAGCACTCTCAGAAGATAGGGATAGATAGGTTGAGTTTTGAGAGATTTAAGCAGTTTGGCTATTGTTTCAACTAAAGATTTTGCATGGCAGAGTGATTAATCTGGTAATGGTGTAAAAGAAAGAATTGATTCCAGGGGGAAATTAGGAGGTTACTTCAATAATAATTGTAATTCAACAGTAATTATATATTTGATAACAGTGGGAATTTATATCAAAACGAAATGCAGATACTTAAAAAAACATCTGAAACATGCTGTGTATAATTTCTACAGTCCAGGTAAATTACATTATCCACATTAAAGAATTTTCATAGTAAATATTTTAGTAGCTCTTAACTTTGAGAGCTAAGAGGCGGCGCGAAAGGAACAGAGCAGCCTCCTAGGCGAGAGGTGGCAGGGGGGACCGAACAGGAACCGCAGCCGTAGGGGGCGTGTGCAGGGGCAGGACTCGGGCGAAGGTGCGCGGCGGCTCCGGGGTATCGCGAGAGTTGGGCAGGACGAGCAATCGCAGCAGTCAATTCCCCCACCCTCCCGGGAGGAGCTACCAGCCGTGAGATCTCCGAATTCTGAGCTCTCATCATGGCGGCGGCGGCCGCGGCGGCCGTCGGGGGGCCGCAGGCGCCCCAACCCGAGCTGCCTGCTCCCGGCCTAGCCCTGGACAAGGCGGCCACCGCCGCGCACCTGAAGGCGGCCCTTAGCCGGCCGGACAACCGGGCAGGTGCTGAGGAGCTGCAAGCGCTGCTGGAGCGGGTGCTGAGCGCCGAGCGGCCGCTGGCCGCAGCTGCGGACATCGAGGAGGCGGCGGCGGCCGGCGGCGGAGGCGGTCCGGGGGCGGCGGAGGAGGAGGCCCTGGAGTGGTGCAAGTGCCTTCTGGCGGGAGGCGGCGGCTACGAGGAGTTCTGCGCGGCTGTGCGGGCCTACGACCCTGCGGCGCTCTGCGGCCTGGTCTGGACAGCCAACTTCGTGGCCTATCGCTGCCGGACGTGCGGCATCTCCCCTTGCATGTCGCTGTGCGCGGAGTGCTTCCACCAGGGTGATCACACCGGACACGACTTCAACATGTTCCGCAGCCAGGCCGGGGGCGCCTGTGACTGCGGGGACAGCAACGTGATGCGGGAGAGTGGGTGAGTGGAGCCCTCCCCCGGGGTGGGGGGCGCAGCGGGAGGTCCAGGCTGGGGTTTGGGGAGGCCGGGAATGGGGACCCGGGAGCCGATCCTGAGCTGTCAAGGGGAAGGAGTGGGGGAGGGTGCAGCCACATGGAGGTGTCTGAGCTGTCAGCGGTGGAAAGGGGTGGGGAGGAGGGAAAGCGGAGAGCATGTTTAAGGAACCGGGCTGCGAATTTTCGGGGGAAGCCAGGACGAGTGATTGAGAGCGAGAAAAGATCCAGTGCGTGGGGTAGGAGGAGGAAAGGATACTTGGGAAATCTGGTATCGAGCTGTCAATTGTGTACTTGCTGGGAAAGGCTGTGTAAAGCTGCTTGGTGCTGGGAAGAAATAATGATGTGATTTTGGTTGGCTGGGAGAGGTATGTGGACCGAATTTGGTCGCAGAATGGTGAGAGGCGAGGAAGTGGCCTTGCAACTGCAGGGGCGGACAGCTTGGGGAAAGGACTTCTAAACTGTCGTGTGTCTCTTTATGAGCGAAGGAGCTCCTGAGGGAGGAGGGAGTGGGAGGGGCCTGCATGAAAAGTGACTGTTGAGCTGTCAGTGGAGTATTTGGTGTGCTGGAATGACATCTAGAATTGGGCTCCTGAGCAGTCAGTTATAGAAATACCCTCCATACCAGAAGAACAACCAAAACACTGAGAGAATTAGGAGTGAAATGTTAGCTCTTCTCCATTTAAAAGGGCACCTTATTCACTGTCTAATACATGCCATCTTTCTAAAAGGACACTAAACAAATGCTTTTTCAATAGGAGCAAGGTACCAGGGCGTTGGGACTTAGGACAAAAGACATTTCAGAGGTTGCAGTGAGTTAAAGAGTTAGTACATGTCTAGGGAAGCCCTGGGAAAAGAAAAAACTTAGTGACTGAGAGATTTTAGCTGGGCAGTAGTTGAAAGAACTTTAGCAAATCCAGTTATTCAAGTTTTTCAAATTTTAGGTCTTACAGAATATAATCCCTTTAGAAATGGACACTATTTTCTTTTTGGAGTACTTGTAGGTTACTGTTACTCTAGAATGTTTGTAACTAGGTAAAAGCAAGGTTCCTAGGATATTAAACATGAATAAGACATTGATGTACTCCTTAAATAGTTCAGGAGTTAGAGGAGGCTTCTCCGCAGAGGGAATAAGAAAAAAGCTTCAGAAAGGTGTTTAGAGATTGTTACCACTACTACTAATGTTACTATTAACAACAGTAACAGTTGCAGCTAACATTCAAGAGCATAAAGTGTAAGACTGACACTTAAAAAAATACCTTTGAGTCCTGGCTGGTGTGGCTCAGTTCAGTGGAGCATTGTTCTGTATACCTAAAGGTTTTAGGTTCGATTCCCAGCCAGGGCACAAACCTGGGTTGCGGGCTCTAATCTCGGGTTAGGGTGCCTACGGGAGGCAGCCGGTCAATGTTTCTCACATTGATGTTTCTCTCCCTCTTTCTCTCCCCTTTCTTTTTCTGTAAAAGCAATGAAAAAATGTCCTCAGGTGAGGATAAAAAATATTTTTGAAAATTAGTATTTGAATAGGAAAAATAATATAGCTAAAAAGTCAAAAAATAAAAGAAAAACACATGGTTTGAATGTCCCTCCTATCTTGTTTCCCATCTGCTCAGTTTCTTTTAGTGCAAAAACCAACAAGGATGAATATGTATTTTGATTTTTCAGTCTCTTTTATGCAAAACATAATCTACCAATGCACTGTTCTATACATCTTGCCTTTTTCACTTATCTGTTAGGTCTTCCCATGTCAGTAAATTGGTGTACTCTATTTAAAAAACCAAAACTGCAGCGTGGTGTTTGATGTCATGCATTTGCTGTACTTTATCTAATCATTACTTTTGATGGACATTTGGGTCTAGTATGAGATAAAAAACCTGGTATACCTGTCTCTTTATGCCTGTGCAAGAATATCAGTAGGATAAATTCTCAAAAGTGGGATTTCTAAATTGACCTCCATGAGGCTTAGTACTAAGCAGAGAATGAGACTACCTGTTTTCCAACAGCCTTATCAACAGTGTTGTTAAAACTTTGTTTTTTTTCCCATCTATTTGGTAAACAGTGGTCAGATATTAACTGCTTTCCATGATTTAACTCATTTAATCTTCTACAGCTCTGAGATTCTTGCTCTCTGTATCCCCATTGTACAGAAAAAGAAGGTCGGGCACAGAGTTTTTAAAAACGTGCTCAGGATTACACAGGTAGTGATTTAGGCATGCTGGTGCCGGAGCCTGACCACTGAACACTTCTCTCTGCTGCCTCTACAAATAACATTCTTATTTGTACGTCCATATAATACTGTGTGTTTTTTAAATATGCCATTCTTGTATGGGCCTTTTTAATTCTTTTTAACCTTATGTTTTAAAAAAATATTATAGGCATTTCAAAACATAGAGGAAGGAGTTGAAACAATTCTTTCCTGTTATTTAGTCATTTTTACTTCTTAGACTAGTTTAGCATTTAGGAGATGCTCAAAGAACTAGGAAATAATATTGATTCTCTCCTGAATTTGGGAACACAGTGGTAGTTACCATGTTGATCTGGATGAGAAACAACTCTGATGTCTGATTATGATGCTACAGTGCAGGAGCCAAGCTATGTTAGTGAGTTTCTCTGAAGGTACTCATACAGGTTTAGGGCATCCAGGCTCTAGATAGTCCACGTTCTAATCTTACAGCATTTACCTTTACTGACGTCTCATAGATAGTTAATTTAACCATCTGACAGCCCTTTATGAGTTGATATATAGTATTTGAAGATATATTACTGTCTATCTGAAATGCAGAACTATTGCCTATATGTGCCAGCAGTTTCCATGTTCAGATTCATTAAGGACATTAGTCAGTAATAAACAGTGTTATGGCTATATAACTATTGTGAACTTTTTACAACTCAGTGGGTTGGGCAGAATAATTCTTCTGGGCTACACACCTAATCTACTGCTCTGAAGAAACACAAGTGAGGTTAGCCCACACGGCAAGTTAGAAGGCTGCTTCTTGAACCTTTTTAGAACTGGAAACCACGAACAAGTGATGTCAGTGTTCCTGGTGGGCAAAGCTGGATTACCCTGGCATGGATAGAATATATTTAACTTTTCTCAGCTTTTGATGTTTCTTAAAATCCTTTTAGGTTGCCCTGGCTGGTGTAGCTCAGTGGATTGAGCGCGGGCTGCAAACCACGCATCGCAGGTTCGATTCCCAGTCAGGGCACATGCCTAGGTTGCAGGCCATGGCTCCCAGCAACCACACATTGATCTCTCTCTCTCTCTCTCTCTCTCTGCCTCCCTCCCTCCCTCCCTCCCTTCCCTCTCTAAAAATAAATTTAAAAAAATCCTTTTAGGTTGCTAAAGATTGGAGATGTGTTGATTTGGGGGTTGTTATTCAAACTGCCCTAGAAGTTTGTAAATCTTATTGTTCTGTAAATCTTAAGGAAGGATTTCACTTTTCTCTGTATCTTTGTTCTTAGTAAAAGAGAAGAAATCCTGCTATGTTTTAATCCTTTTTCCAAGTAGTCTTGACTGTCATGGTTAGGATTAGAGATGGGGAAGAATCTTGCAGCCCTCACCACCTGTATTACTATTTAATTTTCAAATATGTAATTATGCCAATATGTAGGAAGGGTTCAGTAGTATTGATGTAATAAATATGGTGGTATTAACAAGTATACAGAGCAAAGGAAGAAAACAACTGAGAATTCATTTGTCAGATGAGATCACAAAGGCTATGGAAACTATACATTAATAACTATGTATAACATCATAGTTTTACTACTAATGAGTAAGTGCAGTCATTGTCACAAATGGTTATGGATGGATCAGCTAAAAAACAAGTAATGGAAAATGTGAAATAATGTCTGACTGGTTTAGTGTTCTGATGGTAACTAGAAATTGGAATTTTAAACATTTAGTTCTTAGATTCAATGCAGCGGGTGACCATTTTCATGTTCTATCCTGTGTGATACATATTTTTGCCTCCTTGCTGGTTCTCCCTTACAGATTCTAAGCTCTTTAATAAGTGGGAACCTCATCTAGCTATTACCTGGAAATCAGAGGTTGACACAGTCTTTTGCATTTAGTAGGTGCTTAGTAAATGTGGGATTTAATTGGATAAAATAATGGCTGTTACACCTGAAAATGTGCCCTAAGATTACAGTGCTTCAGGCATTGATTTTTAATTCCATGACATCTCTTTGCAGGCTACTTCAGGGATAATTTCTTAATTTCAAAAATAATACATATTGGTCATAACATAAAAATAAATGGATAAACTAGAAAGTAAAAGTTCCTATTTCTTCTACTGTACTCCTCAGTGAGAGATCTCCCTTACTTTCTTTTGAACTTTGTTAGACAGTTAAAAGATGTTAGTTATGATTTACTCAGCATTTGTAGATGTTTTGTTGTGGGAAGTTTGTAGGTTGTTTGATCTGCAGCAGTGCCAGACATGGAAGTAGTGAATGTCTGGTTGAATATTGTCATGCTGTCTGTACTTTGCATTTCCCCCCTTAACATATTTATTGGACACTGTCTTATTAGTACACATAGAACAGTTTTGTTTTAATAGTATTATATAATATTTTCATATTTTGTATTTTACTGTAATTTATAATTTTAGTTCCTTACTGATATACATTTAAATTGTTTTTAGTCTCAGCGCCCTGGCTGGTGTGGCTCAGTGGATTGAGTGCTGGCCTGTGAAACAAAGGTTGTCAGTTCGATTCCCAGTCTAGGGCACATGCCTGGGTTGTGGGCCAAGTCCCCACTAAGGGGCATGTGAGAGGCAACCACACATTGATGTCTCTCTCCCTTTCTTTCTCCCTTCCTTCCCCTCTCTAAAAATAAATAAATAAACTCTTAAAAAATAGTTTTCAGCCTTGGGTTATTATCCTGGGCTCTTCCGCACACTGTTGCAAACAGAATGCTTGTACACACTTCTTTGTGTGTATGCATGAGTGTATGTATGAGGATAAATTCCCAGAATTTATATCTTGGTTAAAGGAAATGTGCATTTTAAACTTTGATTGAGTCCTCCAAAGAAATTAATTTACACTCCCACCAACACTGTATGAAATAGCATGCTTCCGGGTATCCTAGTCAATATATATAGTACTATCAGAATTTCTCGTATTCGTTGATCAGATAAGTCACAAGTGATGTCTTGTTTCATCTGTTACCCCTCTCCCCACTACCCTTTCCTCCCAAACTGTAGTATTTTTGAAGCAACTCTCAGATATCTTATTTAATTTATAAATATTTGAGTATGTATCTCACTAAAGAGATGTGAGCTCTTAAAAATAAAACATAGTCTGCCCTGGCCAGGTAGCCCAGTTGGTTAGATCATCATTCTGATACACCATGGTTGCAGGAACAATCACCCCAGGAATGCATAAACAAGTGGAATAACAAATCAGTGTTTCTCTTTCTCTCTCCCCCACTTCCTCTCTCTCTCAAATCAATAAATAAAAATTAGAAAAACAATCCAAATATCCATTGACATATGAATGATTAAACAAAATGTGGTCTGTATGTAAGATGGAATATTATTCAGCCTTTAAAAGGAATGAAATTCAGTTCAGATTCAAGACTTCTGGTCAAGATGGCAGAGTAAATAAATGCTGTGCTCACCTCCTCCCTTGACCACGTCAGAATTACAACTAAATTACAGAACAGCCATCACTGAGAATCATCTGAAGACCATCTGAACAAAAGTCCTGCAACTAAGGATATAAAGAAGCCATGTTGAGACTAGACGAGGGTGGAATGATGAAGGGACAGGTCCCACACCCATGCTGTGGTGGTTGAGAAACAGGAGGGATATCTGGCTGTGGAGGTCTCCAGTGAGAAGCAAGGGGCTTCAGCCGCATATTGGGCTCCCAGCCCAGTGAACCTCTGTCAGGAAGAAGAGTCCCCATAACTTCTGGCTTTGAAATCCAGTGGGGACGGTGGCTCAGTGAGACAAGGGCTGCTGGAGTCCCAGGTGTTTCTCTTCAAGGGTCAGTGCATGGACTTAATTTCTCACAGACTCACTTGCTCTGAGCTCCAATTCTAGGGCAGCAGATCAAAAAGTCCCAGGAACCTATTGGAAGGAGTTGAAATAACTAGTTTCAGTATGTGGACTAGAGAGGCAGGGGTTAGAGTAGCTCACTCCTGGAACAGAGGACTGGCATTATTTCTTTTTGAGCTTTCCTGCCACCCAGCCAGGAGGTGCAGGTGGGTGTCAAATTTGAGTCTCTATCAACCTTCTTAACACTGTTCACCTACCCTGGTGATTCCTTGAGACCCTGCACCATGCAAATTGAGCACATAACCTGAACCTCTTTCAGCAGCTTTGCCACACTTACGGCCTGCGGACTTTTCATAAAATCTCTCAAAGCCCCCAAACAAGCGCATATGGCCCTGGGGTGCCCTGTACCTGTTGCTAAGTGGTCCAGATCTGGCACTAGTGGCAGCCAACCTTGGTTCACAGCTTAGCCTTTCCCAGGCACCTCAAGCTAAGCACAGGTTATAACCAACTGCCAATCACTTTGTAACTCCTGTGAGGTAGCTCTGGGCCAGGCACAAGCAGTGACTGAACTTGGTCAGCAGTAGATCTCCCCCAACCACCACTCCCCCACCCCACCAGTTCAAGAGTCCCCAGAACCAACATACCTGGTAGGCAGCTTTAGACCACACCAGAACATCACCAAACCAGCTCTCCAAATGACATACCCAAAGAGCAGACTTGGCAGTACCAGAGCCCCACTAAAGGTAATCCCACTCTGTGGGAACAGTCCCTGCACAACAGCTGGTTTTCTGTGTCATGGCCAGTCCTCACAGTCAATCATTCTTAGGGTCAGTCCCTCCTGCTGATGTGCCAACAGCAATCAAGGGTCAACTACAATAGGAGGGCACACACAACCCACACAAGGGAGCCCCTGGGTCAGGGGAACAGGGAGACTGAGCCACTGGGCCCCACTTTGCCAAGACTGGGACACCTAGCAGATCTACCTAATACATAGAAGCAAATGCAGAGAACTAGCCAAAATGAGGAGACAGAAATACATGCCCCAAATGAAAGAACAGGACAAAACTCCAATAAAAGAGCCAAAGGAAGTGGAGACAAGCAATCTACCAAATGCAGAGTTCAAAACACTGATTATAAGGATGCCCAATGAACTTAAGGAAAGAGTAGATGAATTCAGTGAAAAGTTCAAAAAGGAGATAGGAAACATAAAATTGGAGATAGAAATAATAAACATGAACCAGTCAGTAATGAAGGATACAGTGATTGAAATGAAGAACACATTAGAGGGAATCAACAGTAGGTAAAGCAGAGATCTGAATCAGTTATTTGGAAGACAGGGTGGCATGAACATCCAATTAGAACAGCAGAAAGAAACAGGAATTAAAAAAATGAGGATAGTTTAAGGGACCTCTGGGACAACATCAAATATACCAACATTCACATCATAGGGGTGCCAGAGAGGAAAGAGAGAGCGAGCAAGTAGTTGAAAACCTATTTGAAGAAATGACAGAAAACTTGCCTAACCTGGTGAAGGAAATAGTCATATAAGTCCAGGAAGCACAGAGAGTCCCAAACAAGGTGAACCCAAAGAGGTTCCCACCAAGATACATCATAATTACAATGCAAAAGTTCAAAAACATAGAGAGATTCTTAAAAGCAGCAAGAGAAAAGCAGTTAGATACTGACAAGGGAGTTCTCATAAGACTGTCAGCTAATTTCTCAATAGAAACTTTGAAGGTCAGAAGGGTTTGGAATGAAATATTCAAAGTGATTAAAAGCAAGGACCTACAACAAAGCAATACTGTACCCAGAAGGCTATCATTTAGAATCAAAAGAAAGAAAAAGAACTTGCAAGACAAGAAAAAGTTAAAATGAGGTCATCACTACCAAAGCATTATTACAAGAAGTGTTAAAGGGGCTACTTTAAGAAGTAGAAAGAGAAGAAAAAATAAATGTGAATACTAAAAGGCAGTAACTACATACTTATCAATAATGGCATAAGTATAAATGGATTAAATACTCCAATCAAAAGACATAGGTGGTTGAATGGATAAGAAAACAAAACCCATACATATGCTGTCTACAAGAGAGGACACTCAAAGACTGAAAGCAAAGGGATGAAAATGTATTTCATGAAAATGGAAACAAAAATAAAGCTGGGGTAGCAACACTTGTATCAGACAAAATAGACTTTAAAACAAAGGCTGTAATGAGACAAAGAAGGGCATTTCATAATAATAAAGAGATCAATCCAACAAGAGGATATAACTCTTGTAAATATTTATGCACCTAGCATAGGAGCACCTAAGTATATAAAACAAATATTGATGAACATAAAGGGAGAGATGGGCACTAATATAGATATAATAGGGGACTTTAACATTCCACTGACATCAGTGGATAGGTCATCTGGACAAAAATCAACAAGGAAATAGCATCCTTATGTGACATATTAGACAAGATGGATCTAATTGATGTTTTTAGAACTATTCACCTATGTATATATAAGTACCCAAATATACATTCTTTTAAATGCACATGGAACATTTTCCAGGATAGATAACATGTTAGGCCACAAAACAAGTATCAAAAAATTTAAGAAGATTGAAATCATATCAAGGATCTTTTCCAATCACAATGGATGAAACTAGAAATCAGTTACAAGAAGAAAATGGAAAAATGCACAAATACATGGAGGCTAAATAACATGCTATTAAACAATGCATGGATTAACAACAAGATTAAGGAAGAAATCAAAAGATACCTGAAGACATATGAAAATGATAACACAATGGCTCAAAACCCAAAACAGTTCTAAGAGGGAAATTCATGGACATACAGGCCTACCTCAAGAAACAAGAAAATCTCCAATAAGTAATCTATACCTAATACCTAAAGGAACTAGATAAAGAACAAACAAAGCCTAAAGTGAGTAGAACAAAGGAACTAATAAAGATCAGAGTGGAAATAAGTGAAATAGAGTCTAAAAGAAACAGTAAAAAAAAAAAAAATCAAGGAAACCAAGAACTGGTTTGTTGAAAAGGTAAACAAAATTGATAAATTTTTCACTAGATTCATCAAGAAAAAGAGAGAGAGAGGATCCAAATAAATAAAATCAGAAATGAAAGAAGTGACATCTGACACCACAGAAATACAAAGGATTATAAGAAAATATTATGTACAATTGCATATCAACAAATTGGATAACCTGGATAAGAAATGGATAAATTGCCAGAAACCTACAATCTTCCAAAAGTGAATCAAGGAGAAACAGAAAACCTGAACAGACTTACCAAAAACTACTAATGAAATGAAAAAAACTCCCAACAAATAAAAGTACTAGCCCAACCTGGCTAGGTGGCTCAGTTGGTTGGAGTGTCATCCCATACACCAAAAGGTTCTTGGTTTGATTCCTGGTCAGGGCACATACCTAGGTTATGGGTTTAGTCCCTGATTGGGAGTGTATGGGAGGCAACTGATGGATGTTTCTCTTTCACATCAATATTTCTCTCTTATCAATAAACATACCCTTGGGGAAGGATTAGAAAACAGTCCTGGGCCAAATAGCTTCACAGGTGAATTTTATCAAACATTCAAAGAATACTTAACACTTATGATTCTCAAAATGTTCCAAAAAATTTAAGAGGAGGTAAGACTCTCAAGCTTATTTTACAAGACCAACACTACCCTGATTCCAAAACCAGGCAGATACATTACAGAAAAAGAGACATGTAGGTCGATATCTCCGATGACCATAGATGCAAGAATCCTTAACAAAATATTAGCAAACTGAATTCAGCAACACATCAAAAAGATTATACACCATGATCAGGTGAATTTTGTTCTCGGGATGGAAGGTTGGTTCAGTATTCACAAGTTAATTAATGTGATACACCACATTAAATATAAGATAAAAAATCATACAATCATATCAGTAGGTGCAGAAAAAGCATTTGACAAAATCTAACATACATTTATGATAAAACTCAGCAAAGTGGGGATAGAGGAGATACCTTAACATAATAAAGGAGATTTGTGACAAACCCATATCATACCAAACCCACATCTAATATCATACTTAATATTGAAAAAACTAGTCTTTTTCCAAGCCACAGTAATGAGACAATAAAAAGATATAAAAGGCATCCATTTTGGAAAGGAAGAAGTAGAACTGTCATTATTTGCAGATTACATGATACTATATAGAAAGGACTCTAAAGATTCTACTAAAAAATCTATTGGAACTTATGAATAAATGCAGTAAAGTAGTGGGATACAAAATAAATATTCAGAAATTTATTGTATTTTTATACACCAATAATGAACTGTCAGAAAGGGAAATTAAGATAACAATCCCATTCATAATTGCATTAAAAATACCCTGGCATAAATTTAACCAAGGAGGTAAAAGACCTGTACTCAGAAAGTTATGAGACATTGAAGAAAGAAATTAAAGATACAAATAAATGGAAGCATATATTATGCTCATGGGTAGGAAGAATTAACATCATTAAATTGTCCATACTACTTAAAGCAAACTACAGATTCAATGCAATTCCTATTAAAATATCAATGTAAAAAAAATACCAATGTCATTTTTCACAGAACTAGAGAAAGTAACCCTGAAATTTATGTGGAACCACAAAAGACCCCAAATAGAAAAAGCAGTACAGAGAAAGAAGAACAAAGTGGAAATACCATGATACCTATTGTTAAACCCTATACAAGGCTATAGTAATCAAAACAGTATGGTATGGACATAAAAACAGACAAAGATCAGTGGAAAATAATAGAGAACTCAGAAATAAACTGACACTTATATGGTTGATTAATCTATGACAAAGGGGGGAAGAATATACAATGAGGTAAAGAGTCTTTTCAATAAATGGTGTTGGGAAAACTGAAGGTATACATGCAAAAATATGAAACTAGACCACTGTTTTATACCACATAAAAGAATAAACTAAAAAGTGAATTAAAGAGTTAAATGTAAGAACTGAAAGCGCAAAACTCCTAGAAGAAAACATAAAAGGCTAATTCTTTGACATGATTCTTAGTAATCTTCTTTTTTGATATGTCTCCTTAGGCAAGAGAAACAAAAGAAAAATAGGTGGGACTACATCAAACTAATGAGTTTTTGCATAGTGAGGGAAGCCATCAACAAAATGAAAAGACAACCTAATGAGTGGGATAAGATATTCATCAATAATATGTCTGATTAGGGATTAACATCCCAAATATATAAGGATCTTATACCACTTAATACCAACCCCCAAACAATCCAGTTAAAAAATAGACAGGAGACCTGAATAGACATTTCTCCAAAGAGGACAGAGAGATGGTCAATAGGCATTTGAAAAGATGCTCTAAAGTATCCCTAATCATCAAGGAAGTGGATATTAAAACCATAGAATGAGATATCACCTCACAACTATCACAATGACTATCATCAGTAAATCTGCAAATATTTGCAAAGATGTAGAGAAAAGGGAAGCCTTGTGCACTGTTGGTGGGAATGCCAATTGGTACAGCCACTATGGAAAATGGCATATAGGTTCCACAAAAACTAAAAATAGAACTACCATGTGGCTCAGCAATTCCACTTCTGGATGTTTATCTGAAGAAATCTGAAACTCTAGTTTGAAAAGACATAGGCACCCTTATTTATGTTCATTACAACATTAGTTACGATAGCCCAGATATGGAAGCAGCCTGTGTCCATTGTCAGTAGAATGGATAGACAAGAAGAGGTGCATATATATATATAATGAAATATTACTCTGCCATAAAAAGAATGAAATCTTGCCATTTGCAACAAAATGGATGGATCTAGAGGGTGTTATGCTAAGTGAAATAAGTTAGACAAAGAAAGACAAATACCATGTGATTTCATTTATTTGTGGAATCTAAAAAACAAAAATAAACAAAGCAGAAACAGACTCATAAATACAGAGAACAAACTGATGGTTGCCAAATGGGAGGGGGCTTTAGGAGCTGAGTGAACAAGGTGAATGGATGGAGAAGTACAGATTGTCAGTTACAAAATAGTTACTGGGATGTAAAGTATAGCGTAGGGAATATAGTCAATAACATTGTAATAACTATGTATGATGCCAGGCAGATGCTAGACTTATGGGGGGGGGGTGTCACTTTGTGAATTATGTAAATGTTTAACCACTATGCAGTACACCTGAAACTAGTATAACAATGAATACCAAATGAAAAATAAAAACAAAACAAAAGCAAAAACACACAAAAGCAAACAAAACAAAAAACTGATTTTCAGGAGATGCCTTATTCAGGAGGGTAATGGGGGAACCATAGAGCTTGCTGCTGATTTGGCCACAGACCAGCTGTGTGACTCTCAACAAGTCAACTCCCTGCCAGGACCTCAGTTTCCTCCTTTGTGAAATAAGGAAGTTGAATTAATGAACATTAAAATCCCTTCCAGCATCCATCTCTGGTGTGGGGAGCTGCTGGAGCAGGGAAGAGCAGTGGGATTATCCTGGGTCTCCAAGCAAATGTGCTTCTTCAGAGTTTTTTGAGTATTAGGGACAAATACAGAAATTTGGGCAGGTTGATTTACTTTTCACCAGGAGTTCTGTGGATATTGGTCCTGAGTTTGAGAATGAGGCTTACCATATAATCAAGTATAAATGACATGTTCCCAGGGTGTCAGGGGAATTTAAGTGCAAAAATCAGTGTGTGTGCTGGCGTCAAACCCAGTTCCAGTCCCTCTCTGCCCTCCACTAGCCATGGTGGGAAGTTGCTGTTGTGGAAGTGTACTCTGTGTTTTTAATGTGAAACTTATTTTATTTCTTTAAATGCCTAAGTTGAATATTATAGTCATGAAAAGAGTTTGTAGAACGTGATATTCTAATTAGAGGCTGTCTGAAATTCTTAGCAGTATACTTTATTTCTAGTGATTTCTCAGTATACAACATACAGATTCAATTCTAGCCTTAAGTTGAGTCCACATTCCCTTTACAAAAAAGAAACAAAAACCCTCAAACAGATCTCAGATATATCTTGAAGTTAGGTTTTATCTAAAGGAAGATACTTTATTTTTTATTCATTAGCTCAGCTTGTAACACTTTTAAGATGTTTCTGTGTGAAGCTGATGAATAATAATTGCCACTGGAATATTTATAATTGACATTTCTAATTCCAGAGAAGTTCTATTTTAGAAATCTTTATCATCAATAACATTTATCCATTATGCTGCATGAGTTGCTTTAAGCAAAGTTAAGAATCTTATTTGCATCTTACCTTTCAACCCATCTTATTTGCCAGTCAGTGGACTGCATTTTTGGGCTCACGTTCAGCCAAGGTTTTAATAGCTTCGGGTCTACTGGCCCATCTTCTTTTTAAAGCTGAATTTAGCTCTTGATATAACAACATTTTGCCTGTGTACTTGAGGGAAATTTTAATCTTGGCCTTTGGTCATTTTGATTCACAGGATCAATTCTAATAAGCTGAGGAATCAGAACATATAAGACAAACCTATTGTATTTTTAATGACTTTTAAAAATATTAGTGGAAAATGAAATAGTCTGAATAGTATATATTTTTTTAAGTTGGGTAAATTATTTTTTATAAGAGCAGAACATTTTTTGTTAGGTAGATGGTGCTCTTTTAATATGATTTGCTTGAAAGTATTGATTAAAATCATGTTATTGAACCCTGTTGTCAGTTGGTTGAAGTGTCGTCCTGTAACCAAAAGGTTGCAGGTTCCATTCCCAGGCAGGGCACATAGCTGGGTTGTGGTTCAAACCTTGCTCCAGGTGCATACGATCCTGGTCTGGGAGGGAATGGGAGGTAACCAGTCGATGCTTCTCTTTCTCTAAATGCAATGAAAAAATGTCCTCAGGTGAGGATGAGGAAAAAAAAATTGAAAATCATGTTATTGAAAGAAATTTCTGCTTAGTGGTTCTTGGATGTATAATTTCATAAATGGTTCCAGTTAAATATCTTGTTAGAGCAACCTAGGTTTTCTGCATGCTGGAGAGCATATGCTGACTATTTTTGTTTATCCCCTTTACATCCAGTTGAGTGAAGATGTTGTTTTCAGACTTCTGGTCAAAGTGGAGGTGTAGGTAAACATGGCAAAAATTACAACTAAAATGCGAAATAGCTGTTATCCAGAATCATCAGAAAATTGAACTGTATGGAAGTTGGACATCTGAGTAATTAAAGAAGTTACATTCATCCACATGGGTAGGAGGGGTAGAAGGGCAGAGACTCAGGGACACGGAGATGCTAAGGCATGGAGTGGGCGCTCCTACCCTTACATATGGTAGATAAAAATTGGGAGGGATACCTCGAAAGCGAGACATCCCAGCCCCACACCAGACAACACCACCCAGGTTTCCAGCACCAGGAAGATAAGGCCCCATAACTTCTAGCTATAAAACTAGTGGGAGTTGGGGTGGCAGAGGAAACTGGCATTCTCAGGCATCTACTCTTAAAGGCTTACAGTGGACTTAGGACTTATGCAGACGTACTCCCTCTGGGCTCTAGTGCCAAGGCAGCAGCTGGAGGGGCACCAGTGGCACACAAGGACAAACTGAAGTGTCTGGCATCAGGGTGAGTGCCAGGCAGGTAGCTTCATCCCAGACAAAACTCTAGAGGTGAGGCATTGGTCATTGTCCCCCTTCAGAACCCTCCCCCACACAGAGCCACTGAGTGCAACACCATATCTGAGTCTCCATCAACATGGTTCATATGGGTTGCCCTGCCCTGGCAATTACCTAAGACTCTGCCTCATACAACTTACAGGTGCACTTTTCTACATAGGCCACGCTACTAAGACAGGGAGTCAAAGCAGCTCTACCTAATACATAGAAACAAACACAGGGAGAGTGCCAAAATGAGGAGACAAAGAAATGTGGCCCAAATGAAACAACAGATCAAAACTTCAGAAAAGGAACTAAAAATGGAGATAAACAATCTGTCAGATAAAGAGTTCAAAAAACTGGTTGTTCGGATGCTCAGGGAACTCATTGGTTACTTCAGCAGCATAAAAAAGACCCAGGCAGAAATAAAGGTTACACTAAGTGAAATAAAGAAAAATTTACAGTGAAATCAACAGTGGAGTGGATGAAGCTGAGAATCAAATCAACAAATTGCAGCGTAAGGAAGAAAAAAACATTTAATCATACCAGCAAGAAGAAAAAAGAATTAAAAAAAAACAAACAAAACGAGGCTAAGGATCCTATGGGACAACTTCAGATGTACCAGCATTTGAATCATAGGGGAGCCAGAAGGAGAAGAGGAATGGCAAGAAATTGAAAACTTATTTGAAAAAAAACTTCCCTAATTTGGTGAAGGAAATAGACATATAAGTCCAGGAAGCACAGAGAGTCCCAAACAACATGGATGCAAAGAGCACTGCATCAAGACACGTCATGATGGAAATGCCAAAGGTTAAAAAAAAGATAAAGAGACTCTTAAAAGCAGCAAGAGAAAAGCAGATAGTTACCTACAAAGGAGTTCCCATAAGACTGTCAGCTGATTTCTCAAAAGAAACTTTGCAGGCTAGAAGGGATTGGCAAGAAGTATTTAAAGTGATGAAAAGCAAGGACCTACAATTTAGATTACTCTGTCCAGCAAAGTTATCATTTAGAATGGAAGGGCAGATAAAGTGCTTCTCAGACAAGGTAAAGCTAAAGGAATTCATCATCACCACACCATTATTATGTGAAATGTTAAAGGGACTTATTTAAGAGTAAAAAGATCAAAACAATGAACATTAAGATGGCAATAAATTCACAACTCTCAACAATTGAATCTAAAGAACAGCAGAGCAGAAACAGAATCAGATACGGAAATTATTTGGAGGGTTGTCATTTGGGAGGGGAAGGAGGAGAATGGGGGAAGAGGTAAAGGGATTAAGAAGAATAAATTAGTAGATACAAAGTAGACAGGGGGATGTTAAGAACAGTATAGGAAATGGAGTAGCCAAAGAACTTACATGCATGACCCATGGACATGGACTAAAGGGATGGATTACCAGAGAGAATGGGGGGTACCGGTGGAGGGGGGCAAAAGGGGGAAAATTGAGTTCAACTGTAATAGCATAATACATAAAATATATTTAAAAATAGATGTTCTTTTCAGATATCAAAGACCTTGATATGAGGAGAGACTGTCCTTTCAGGTTCTTACAGCCCAGCTCATTATGCAAGAGAGAGCAAATTTCACTCCTATCAATAAGCCCATCCTTGGTCTAGTCTGAAGTGTCACTGTAATCACTGGGCATTTCATGAGATCATGATACCCTAAGAAAGTGAAAGTACTACCCCTAGCCTTAATCTGACAGTAGGTAGGGGTGTAGCTGGGAATTTCTTTAATTCTTGTGTGAAAATCATGGGAGCCTAATTTTATAATCCAGACACCACCTTTAACATGCCAACGTGGTGTCGACTCTCAACAGTCGACAAATGACCTGGAGGAAGGAAACACATCCTTGAAAGTTGCAGCGAACTTTTCAATACTTATTTACATTTTCAAGACAAAGAAAATGCAGACAAAATATGCAGTTATTTCTTAATGTCTTCAAACATTCAGTGAGGGTTCAGATTTTCCCGGTTTTCTTAAAACTGATTTCTCAGTGTCTATTTAGAATTAGGATTTAAACAAGGTCTTCATAAGGTCTCTTTCAATTTATAGCCTTTCCCTCTGCCCCACCTAGCCTTCTTTTGTCCCTTCTTTGCAATTAGTTGAAGTAACCACATTCTGGGTTTTACTGATTACATCTCTGTTTCTCTGTTTATTTCCTGTAAACTAGTAGTGGATCTAGGGTCTTCATCAAATTTTAGGTTCTATTTTTTTTTGCAAGAAACTTTATAAAAGTGTTTTATACTTACTGTTGCATCGTAGGAGGAGTCACAGACTGTCTTCTTGCCTCTCCTTTAGTTATGATTGATCAGTGGCTTCAGGTTCACCAGCCTGATTCATTTGTTATAAAGTTCCGTATGTAAACGATTTTAGCTATTGATGTTCATTGTCCAGATCCATTATTTTATTAGTGGTTCCAAAATGGTGACATTTTAATAGAATTTGCCTTTTATATTTTACTGAGAGTTCTTTCTAGCATACTCTACTGAGAGTTTCAACAATTAATTATATTCACATCTGTATCACTAGACGTGCTTTGCAGAGATCTTATACTGAAGGGCTGTGCTGTGCTCAGACAAATTTAGGAAATGCAATATGCTGTATCTTCTTGGCTATCTGCAATGCATAGCATCTTAAGAAAATTCATAGTAAAGAAATATTTAAGTTTGAATAACCAAAGGTGCAATGGTTAAATTGAGGGAAATATTATTTTTGAGTTATAACAATTTGGAAAATTTTACCCACTTAATATTCTGCCATTACCTTAAAATCAGTATGTCAAATTGAATTAATTTTATATTTTCCCAAAATAGTTGTATGTAGATTTTTCCTTTCCTTTCTTTTTTTTTTTAAATATATATTATCATTTTTTTCCTGCCATCAGAAATCCCAGCTTAATAGTGGCTTAAACCTTGAAGACATTTACTGCAGCTCAGGGCTAGTTCAGCAGCTAATTATGTCGTTGGGCACCCAGGCTTTTTAATAACTTTTGTTCATCACTTAATTTGTGTACTTTTGGTCTTCGTTTTCTCATGTCTAGGGAAAAACAAAGGAATGGATTTTGGTTAAATGTCTAACAGTGTTTGCTATTGCCATTCTTGATTGACACCTTTCCTTTTCTGCAGCTTACACGTTTGGTACCAAGACCTGTTCTTTTATTTTTCCTTAGATTAGTCCTTTTCATTCTGTAATATGAATGAGATAGAGATATCCTATCATGGAATAGGTTATAATGTGATAAAGGTTTACGTCACATTATAACCTAGTCCATGATAAGTTATTGTTTTCCTGCCTATAGTAAGTCACAGTCCAGTCTAACATAGGCTCAAAAATTCTAATTTCCATATATCACTACCTTGCTTAAAATAGCCTCCCATTGTTTATAGGTTCAAGTCTAGAGCCCTTACCTGGTGTTAAAATTTTCCACAGCGTGGCATTTACCTTCATTGCCAACCTATCACCACCATTGCAGTGAGATCCTGTTCTTCTTTTTTTTTTTTTAAGCTTACTGTATATATTCCTGTCCTCGAATTCTGGTTGTACCTTTTCCTACAAAGAACAGTGGCAAGCTTTGCTTTCACTGTTAAGCTCATCTATAGGGACAGCACTCTTGTAGCCTAAGTGCAGTATGAAATGATAGTGAAGAATTTGATTTTCTGAATTTAAACAGCTTTTAAAATCTCTGGTTTATATCCTTACAGATGAACTTTCAGTAAAGATTTGGTGATGAAGACCTGTGCCATGTCTTCCTCATTTGTTTATGTCCTGTCCACACGTATTCTGATTTTTAGTAAATTGGTTAATTGTGTTGTATTTTGTGTTTTTTGAATTTGTAGGGAGAGTGTTAAAGCACATCTCTTCAACTACATATGTATGTTTCTTGAGAAGGCCATGTATGCAAAGTGGGCTCTGTGCCCCCCCCCCCCAATGAAGCCAAGAGGTGAAAGAACAACATACTGGAGACAAACCTAGCTTGTTGGTTTATAGAGTTTTAATAGGGAACTTACAGAAGTGCAGTCCTAGGCTGCATTAAGACAAAATATATCCCTGCACCATTTACCTCCCAGACCACCTGTTTTACATTTCCCTAAGCAGTGGACCAAGGTACTTCCAAAGGAATGCAGGGGTGATGGAGGGGAGCAAAGGGACCAGATACTGGGTGCCCTGGCACCAGGGTGAGTTAAAAGATAGATAGCATTGAAGGCATCTTGCCCCTGATGAAGATCGAAGTGGTGGAGGCTTAAGGATTCATGGTAGTTCTTGATTAACCTAGAGCCTCAGCAGGGGGAAAGGGGAAGGGCTGAAGGGTCCTGGCCCGATTAGTTTTAAAACGAAGTAATCTTTTTTAGATGTAGTTAGCTCTATTCTCACAGCGTGTATTGTGTTTATATGGGTTATTTGTGAACTTTTCTTCCCTATGAATCTGGAGTTCTCTTTAAGCAATATCTAATTCTCAAGTCACAAATTCAAATGAAGGAACACAACACTCCTTATGATTCAAGGGTTAAGAAGAAAAAGACAAGTTGAAATTTTTTGTTCTCTTTTCTGTGTTCATTGTGTTTTCTCATTGTGAATTTATTAGAAATAATGTAGACAGATTCTACTCAGAGTAGAAGATTCTACTTCAGCTAGAAGTGTAAATTTTAGTCATCTTTGAGACTTAGTTACAACAAAGTAATTTGGAAGCCTTGTTAGATTGTATTTTTTTTTAAATCTTATTTATTTATTTTTCGAGAGGGAAGGCAGGGAGAAAGAGAGAGAGAGAGAAACATCAATGTGTAGTTGCTGGGGGCTGTGGCCGGTAACCCAAGCATCTGCCCTGACTGGGAATTGAACCTTTGACGCTTTGGTTCGCAGCCTGCGCTCAATCCACTGAGCTACGCCAGCCAGGGTTTAGTTTGTATTTTTTTAAAAAACATTTTAAATTGTTTTTAGAGAGAGGAATGGGGGGGAGAGAGAGACAAAGAGGGAGAAAGAAACATCAACTTTGTTGTTCTACCTATTTATTTACTCATTGGTTGGTTCCTGCATGTGTCCCAACCAGGGGTGGAACCTGCAAACCCTACACCCCCCCCCCACTTATGGGGACGAGGCTCCAACCACCTTGAGCTACTACGCCAGGGCTGTAATTATTTTTCTAATCACTTTTATGTTATATAATACTCTTTAAAGCTATTTTCAACTATAAAACATTTCAGTATACAGAAAAGTACAAAAATAGCATAACAAATATTTTGTACTTACCACTGAGATTAATAAATATTAACCTTTTGCCATATTTGCATTAGAGCCTTTTTTGGCTCTAGAAAACTAAAGGTCATCTTCTCTTTTCCTTTCTCTTTCCCTCTACAGAGCTTACCATTATCCTGAAATTCCTGTGTCATATCTGAGCATGTTTTTGTACATTTACTACATTTAAACTATATAATATTTGTTTTAGTGTTAAGATTTTACATAAACCATTTTATATTGTATGAATTATTTTGGAGTTTGCCCTTTTCATTTATCATTTTGCTAATATAGGCTAGTTCATTTACTTCTAACTACTATTAAGTATTCCATAATATAATTAAATCATAGGCTGTCTATTTTTTTTTCCTGAGGGACAGTTAGATGCTTTACATTTTTCCTTGTTTCCAAAATGTTTGTGGTGAATATCTTTGCATACATTTGTGTGTGTGTGTGTGTGTGTGTATACTAGAATTTCTTTACTATGGATTACTAGGAAAAGAACAGCTGGGTCATAGAGTGTACTGTTCTTCAGCATTGTTGATATTTAAGAATTGCCTTTCAATGTTTTATCCTATTTATTCCCAATTATACTTCCCTCAGGAATTTGAATTCCTGTGTTTTTTTCGCTTGTCAAAACTTATGAAATATATGGATATATAGAAATATATTTAGTATACAAATATATTAATATATTTATATATAATATATTATATATAATATAATAATTAATATGTAAAAATTCTTGCCAATCCGTTGGATATAAATGTCATATACTTAAAATTTGCATTTTCCTGACTACAGTTAAAGTTGAACACCTGTTCATATGTTTTTAGGACATTTGGTTTCTTCCCTTGTGAACTGCTGGTTCTTATTCTTTGCCTGTTTTCTACTGGATTTTTTTTTTAAAGATTTTATTTATTTATTTTTAGAGAGACAAGGGAGGGGGGGAGGGAGAGAGAGAGAGAGAGAGAGAAACATTGATGTGCGGTTGCTAGGAGACATGGCCTGCAACCTAGGCATGTGCCCTGACTGGGAATCGAACCTGCGATGCCTGGTTCGCAGCCCGCGCTCAATCCACTGAGCTACACCAGCCAGGGCTCTACTGGATTTTTGTTTGATCTTACTGAGTTTTAAGAATATGACATATATTCTAGATACCGATCCTTGGTTACGTGGATTTCTAAGTTCATCTTTCAGTTTGTGGCTTGTCATTTCACCTTATAATACATAATAGTGTCATAAAAGGTTTTAAAATAACAATACAGTTTTTCTTCTATAGTTTTTAGTTTTGTGCCTTTTAGCAATTCTGCCCTAGCTGGTGTTGCTCAGTTGATTGAGCACTGGCCTGCAAACCAAAGGGTTGCTGTTTGGTTCCCAGTGAGGGCGATGTTGGGTTGTGGGTGGGTTCCCCGGTGGTGGGTATGTGAGAGGCCACCACACATTGATGTTTCTCTCCCTGTCTTTCTCCCTCCCTTCTTCTCTGAGTAAAAATAAAATAAATAAAATCTTAAAAAAAAAAAAGCAAAACAGTTCTCTCCACCTTGGTTTAAAAAATGCTTGTATGTTTTCTTCTAAAAGATTTTTTAAGGTTTTATACTTCATATTTAGGTCCTTAGTCCAACAGGAATTTATTTTTATGTATAATGTGAACTTGAGGTCTAATTTTGTCTATTTCAATATGAGGATCCAGTTCTAGCTCCTATAATGAACATCTTTTTCTGTATTGACCTGTAGTGCCACCTCTGTCACATACTAACTTCCTCTGTGTCATAAGCTGTCTGTTGTATTATGTCTCTTGAAATATCATACTACTTTAATTATTATAAGATTAGAATAAAGTCTTGATATGGCAGGATTTCCCTCATTATTCTTCAAAAGAATCTTGGCTATTCTTTGTCGTAAACTCTTTCATTTGAATTTCAGGGTCAGCTTGACACGTTTTGTGGAAAATTCTTATTAGATATTGACTGGAATCACATTAAATTTGAGCCCTTTGCGTAAGGAGACATGTACAAAGATATTTATTGTAATACTGTTTGAAATAGGGAAAAGTTGGAAACAATGAGATTAGTAAACTGTGGTTTAATCATCCAGTGGAATACTTTACAGTAGAATACATATATTGCCATCTTTATAGTATTAAGTCTACCTATTCATGAAAATAAATTGTTTTTTCTTTCAACAAAGTAATCTCCATAAATTGCATAGCTTTTGTTAGATTTGTACCTAGATAACTGTCATTTTTGTTTATACTATAGATGGTATCATGACAAATTTTGACTAATTCCTTGTTTATTGATTTTAAAAAATATATTATAAAACTTTTCAGATGCTATTGATTTAAAAAAATTTTTTTTTAAATATTTTATTTCTTTTTAGAGAGAGGGGATGGCAGCAAGAAAGAGAGAGAGAGAAACATTCATGTGTGGTTGCCTCTCACATGTCCCCACCGGGGACCTGGCCTGCAATCCACGCATGTGCCCTGACTGGGAACTGAACCAGCAACCCTTTGGTTTGCAGGACAGCACTCAATCCACTGAGCCACACCAGCCAGGGCCAAATGCTATTGATTTTTTTATATTGATCAAGCAACCTTCTGAAGTCTCTTCTAGTAATTAATTGTTGTCATTTAATTTAGTTAGAAGGTCCATTCAGCTTGAAATTCTCCTGTAGCTTTATTGAGATATAGTTGACAAGTAAAATTATATAAATTAAAGTGTATAATATGATTTAAATGCAAATATTACAAAATGAATAGTATAATAAGGTTAGTTAACACATCTACCTCTCACATGGTTACCTTGTTATCTCAGTAAATTTCAAGTGTACAACACAGTGTTGTTAACTATAGTCACCTTACTGTACATTGGATTACTACAAATTACTTATTTTATAACTGAGTTTGTAAAATAAACTTACAAAGTTTATACTCTGAAAGTTTGTACTCTGTGACGAATAGCTCCTAATTTCCCTTACCCTGCAGTCCCTGGCAACCACCATTCTATTTTCTGTTTCTATGTAGTTGACTTTTTCAGATTTCCACATATATAATGAAATCATATAATATTTGTCTTTTTCTCTCTGACTTATTTCACTTAACATAATGCTGTCCAGGTTCATCCATGTCACAAATTGCAAGATTTCCTTTTTTTATTTAATTTTTATTTGAAAAATTTTTTTAAATAAATTACTTTGTTGTTGTTCAGTTACAGTTGTCTGCATTTCCCCCCCCCTCTCATCTCAGCCAAACCCTCCTCCCTCCCTTGCTTCCACACTCCCCTTTGTTTTGTCCATGTGTCCTTTATAGTAGTTCCTGAAAACCCTTCTCCCCACTGTCCCCTTCCCCCTCCCCTCTGGCTATGGTTAGATTGTTCCTAATTTCGGTGTCTCTGGTTATATTTTGTTTGCTTTTTTTCTTTTGTTGATTATGTTCCAGTTAAAGGTGAGATCATATGGTATTTGTCCCTCACGGCCTGGCTTATTTTACTTAGCATAATGCTCTCCAGTTCCATCCATGTTGTTGCAAAGGGTAGAAGCTCCTTCTTTGTCTCTGCTGTGTAGTATTCCAATGTATAAACGTACCATAGTTTTTTGATCCACTCGTTTACTGATGGGCACTCAGGTTACTTCTAGCACTTGGCTATTGTAAATTGTGTTGCTCTGAACATTGGGGTTCATAGGTTCTTTTGGATTGGTGTTTCAGGATTCTTAGGGTATAGTCCCAGCAGTGGAATTGCTGGGTGAAGAGACAATTCCATTTTCAGTTTTTTGAGGAAATTCCATACTGTTTTCCACAGTGGTTGCCCCAGTCTGCATGCCCACCAACTGTGTATTAGGGTTCTCTTTTCCCCATGTCCTTGCCAGTACTTGCTTGTTGATTTGTTAATGATGGCCATTGTGACCTGGGTGAACTGGTATCTCATTATAGTTTTATTTTTTAAAAGATTTTATTTATTTATTTTTAGAGAGATGGACGGGAGAGGGAAAGAGAGGAAGAAACATCAATGTGTGGTTGCCTCTCAGGTGCCCCCACATGGGGACCTGGCCTACAACCCAGGCATGTGCCCTGACCAAGATTCGAACCAGCAACCCTTTAGTTCACAGGCCGACACTCAATCCACTGAGCCACACCAGCCATGGCTCATTGTGGTTTTAATTTGCATCTCTCTGATGGCTAGTGATGTTGAACATTCTTTCATATGTCTGTGTGCCCTGTGTAGGTCCTTCTTGGAGAAGTGTGCATTCAAGCCCTTTGCCCATTTTTTAATTGGATTGTTTGTGGTGTATGATCTTTTAATGTGCTGTTGAATTTGGTTTGCTAGCATTTTAAAAGAATTTTTGCATCAGTATTCATCTGGGATATTGGTCTGTAATATTTTTTCCTGTAGTGTCCTTGTATGGCTTTGGTATCAAGGTAATGCAGTATTTCTTCCTCTTCAATATTTTGGAAGAGTTTGAGGACTGGCATTAATTCCTATTTAAATATTTGATGATATTCTCCAGCGAAGTCATCTGGTCCTGAGCTTTTCTTGGATGAGTTATTTCTGATTACTGATTCAATCTCATTATTGGTCTGTTCAGGTGGTTTTTTTTTTTTTTATTCATTCAGTTTTATTAGATCGTTTATTTTGAGGAATTTACTCATTTATTCTAGGCTATTCAATTCGTTGGTGTATAATAGTTCATAGTAGTGTCTTATGATACTTTGTATTTCTGTGTTATCAGCTATAATTCTTCTCTTTAATTTATAATTTTGTTAATTTGAATCATCTTGCTTTTTCTCATATTTAGTCTAGTTAAAGATTTGCCTTTTTCAAAAAAGCAACTCCTAGTTTTATTTATCTTTTCTGTTTTTTAGTCTCTATTTTATTTCTTCTCTACTCTTTATTTCCATCTTACTGTTAACTTGCACTTATTTTTCTTCTTTTTCTAGTCCCTTACTGTACCACGTTAGGTTGTTCATTTGAGATCTTTCTCATTTTTTAATGTAAACCTTTTTGAATGATACAATTATTTTTAGAATGTCTTTTTCTTCATCCTGTAGCTTTTGGTTTGTATTGTTTTATGATATTTAAAAATTTTCCTTCTGATTTTTTCCATTGATTTAGGAGTGTTAATTTCCACATATTTGTGAGTATCCCAACTTTTTTCCTTTTACTGATTTCTTGTTTAATACCTTTAGTTTCAGAAAAGATACCTGACATAATTTCAGTCTTCTTGACTTTTTAAAGACTTGTTTTATGGCCTTTCATTTGATTTTTCTTCAAGAATGTCCTGTTTCATTCTTGAGAAGAGTGTGTATTCTGCTGCTGTTGGACAGACTGTCCTGTATATGCCTGTTAGGTCCATTTGATGTGTAGTTTCTTCCAATCTGCTGTTTCCTTGTTAATATCCTGTCTGGTTATAATTGTTGAGAGTGGAATATGCAGTCCCCTATGGTTTTGGATTAATGTTTATTTCTCCTTCCAGTTATGTTAATATTTTTTTGATATACTTAGGTACTCTGATGTTGGGTGCATAAATATTTAACATTGTTATATCTTCTTGATAAATTGACCCCTTTATCATAATGTAATATTCTTCCTTGTCTCTTGTCACCATTTTTGACTTAAAGTCTAATATGTTTGATGTAAGTAGAGCCACTCCTGTCTTCTTTGGTTACCATTTGCTTGAAATATTTTCTCCATCCCTTCACTTTAGCCTACCTGTGTCCAAAAAGTTAAAGTGAATCTCTTGTGGGCAGTATATTATTGGATCTTATTATTTTTTATTCATTCAGTCTTTCTGTATCTTTATATTAGAAAATTTAATCCATTTATATTTGAAATATTGATAGGTAAGGACTTACTATTGCCATTTTGTTATTTTCTGATTGTTTATTAGTTCCTTATTTTATTCTCTCACTGTCCTCCTTTGTCATTTGGTGACTTTTTAAAAAATTGTTCTTTGAGAGAGAGAGAGGAATGATGTGGACACTGGCCTGCAGTGTCTGAGGCATTATGGATGACATGAGACAAATTCACACAGACTACAAAAGTCTGTGGAGAAAAAGGGATGGCATGGCTGCTCTCTAAGTGAGTGAGAGGGCCAACCCTGTCACTTGCCTGGACAGGCTTTTATTGCTTTTCTGGGCACATTACACTGAGGATGGTCCTCATTTACTATGCATAGGTTCGCTTTAGGTGGTTACTTTTTACAGAAAACAAAGGATAGAATGTTGCTAATTACATCAAAAAAGAAGGGTATTTGCAAATATAAAGGGAAAAGTGGTCGAACTGGTTATAGTCGTCCTTGGGAGGTTTAGCATAGATTTTAGGAAGTTACTTTAAAGATATGCAGTAAATGTTTGCTACCTCAATTCAGGGTAGGGAGTTTTAGCAAAAACCAAGTCTCAAAGCGGCCTAGGTACAGTGCAGGCCTGATGCTCCATGGGAGAACCTATCCCTGGGCATGGGTCCTGTGCGAGAGACCTTGCTTCCCACTGGCCTTTTCGAGTAGGGTTGGGCTACATTTCCCACACCACGCAGAATGATCTCCTATAGAGGAAACTAAAGAGGAGGGGTAGAGAGATCAATTTGTTGTTTCACTCATTTATGTGTTATTTCACTAATTTATGCATTCATTGCTTGATTCTTATATGTGTCTTGACTGGGGATTGAACCCACAATCTTGGCATATGAGAATCATGCTCTAACCAACTGACCTCTGGACTAGGACCATTTGGTGACTTTTTGTGGTGGCATACTTTGATTTGTTTCTCTTTTTTGTATTTCTGCTATAGGTTTTACTATTGTGGTTACCATGAGTCTCACATAAAATAACTTATAATAAAAGGTTATTAAAGTTATAATAACATTTTGAAAGATGATAACAACCTAAATCTCTATAGTTTTACTTCTCCCTGTTCACCTTTTAGGTTATTGATGTTATATTTTTATATCTTTTTATATTATGTATCCATTAATAAATTATTGTAGTTGCAATTATTTTTAATATGCTTGTTTTTCAAACTTTTATATAAGAGTTAAAAGTGATTTACATACCACCCCTGCAATATTAGAAAATCTGACTGACTGATTCATATTACTTATGTACCTTTACTTGTGAGTTTTGTATACTCCTGTTTTTACATTGTTAATTAGCTTTCTTTTATTTCAGCTTTAAAAGTCCCTGTAGCCTTTCTTATGTCATGTCTAGCAGTAATGGACTTCCTTAGCTTTTTTGTTTGGGAAAGTCTTTATGTCTCCTTCACTTCTGAAGGAGCTTAGCTGGTCATAGTATTCTTGGTTAGCAGTTTTTTTTCTGTCAGTATCTTGAATATATCATCCCACTCTTTCCTGGTTTTTGATCTTTCTGCTGAGAAAACCATTATAGATTATCGGGGGCTCTCATGTTTGATGGTTTGCTTTTCTATTCCTGTTTTCAGATTTTCTCTTTGTCTCTGACTTTTGACATCTTAATTATAATGTGTCAGATTTTTCTCTTTGTGACTTTGGCATCTTAATTATAATGTGTCTCAGTGCAGTTGTCTTTGGATTCAATCTGTTTAGGGATTTTAGGGCCTCATGAACTGGATGTTTATTTCTTGCCCCAAATTTGGGAGTTTTCAGCCATTACTTTTTAAAATTGACTTTTGGTTCCCTTCTCTTTTATTCCTTTGTAATTTCCATTACGTTATATTATTTCTTTGGATGGTGTCTGTAAGTCCTCTTGGCTTTCTTCACTTTTTTCTTATTTTTTTTTCCTTATAGTGCAGGAATGATAACAATGAATTCTTTCAGATATTGTCTGAAGAGTTTAATCTTCAGTTTTGAAAGATATCTTCTCTGTGTGAGGAATTTTAGATTCACAGGTTTCTTTTTCTTCAATCACTTTTTTTAAAAGATTTTATTTATTTTTTTTTAGAGAGAGAGGAAGGGAGGTAAAAGAGAGGGAGAGAAACATCAGTGTGTGGTTGCCTGTCACATGGCCCCCACTGGGTACCTGGCCCGCAACCCAGGCATGTGCCCTAGACTGGGAATTGAACCGGTGACCCTTTGGTTTGCAGCCCACGCTCAATCCACTGAGCTACACTGGCCAGGGCAATTCTTCAGTCATTTTTAAGTATGACTCTCCATTACCTTTTGCCTTGCACAGTTTCTGATAAGTCCACTGTCATTTGTGTCTTTGTTGCTCTGTACATAATGGATCATTTTCTTCTGGTTGATTTGAAGATTTTTTTTATCACTGATTTTCAACAAATTGATTATAATGTGTCTTCATATTGCTTTAAAAAATGTTTATTCTGCTTGGGGTTTCATGAGTTTTTAGATCTGTGATTTTATGATGTGCAACAAATTTGGAAAAAAATTCAGCCATTCTTCATTTATTTGTTCTGTCTCCCATCCTATCCTTTCTGTAATTCCAGAATAAGCATGACTGCTTGTTATTCCCACTTCACTGAGGCTCTGTTTATTTTCTATGTCTTTATGCTTTATTTTGGATAGTTTCTTATTGTTATGTCAATAAATTTACTGATGTTTTCTTTCTTGTGTTTAATCTGTTAATTCTATTGGTATATTTTTATTTCTGATAGATATTGTATTCAATAGTGTATTTTTCATCTGTAGAAGTTTGATGTGGGTTTTATTTATCTACTATCATAGTGTAAGATGTCAAGAGAGTACTCCTTCCCCAGATTTTATCTGGTTACTCAGTTATCTGAATACCATTTCTCTGATAAAGCTATGTTTTCTTCATAGAAATCTGACCTTATCATAGTTTAAATTTCACATATATTTGATTTTATTTAGCAGGTCTTTTCATGTGCCTTTAAGCATTGTTTTCTTTCTCCTTTCAAGCATTCAACTTATAATTTATTTACATTTCTAATTTTACTTTCAAATCTCCTAATTTTATATGAATGTGTAATTGAATTTAGAACTTTTGGTTTTCATAAGTATTTTGCTTTGGTCTTTTTTTAGTACTTAGGCCCAACAAATAATATTAAACCTGTGTAGATGGGATTTAAAATGTTTCCTTTTATTTCTTAATTCATATAATCTAACAATTTTAGACATGAGATGACTCTATACCTTAATCAAGCCATACATATTAGAGATGTAGAGTTGTCTATTCTAGAGAAGTAGCACAAGAATACATATTGGCGAATTTGGAACTGAATTTCTGATGTGACTCCTTTTTTTACTCTATAGTGTATTTAATTGTATTTATCATTAATGCCTATCTCTAACCTCTAGAATGTAAGCTCCCTAGAGGCTGGATACACTGTTTTATTTAAATTTTAAAAAGCAAGTTTTAATCTGATAAAGCTACTTCATCTTCATTACTCTTATTTTTCTGAATTTTGTTAGCTATTCTTACTTTTCCATAGGAACTTCAGAACCAGCTTGTTTGTTTCTTACTGGCATTTATGCTGAGGTTCATATTAAATATGTAGATTAGTTTAGGTAGATAATGTATATCTTTATGCTATGCCTATTGTGACCCTCAGGAGTTTTTTAAACAATTTTATCACTCAGGTTTTGCATTTAGTGTTTCTGAGATTGCCCCTTCTGTAAAACGAAGAGAATAGATTATTTCAGTGTCTTTTAGTCTGGGGTCTGGTTAGTCTCCAGGGACCTGGAGACTATATAATTACCTTAAATTATATGCAAAATACTGTATATGTGTGTAATTTGTGCTAAGTTGGAAATGGGGTGTGTACATCAAAAGCTAATTTTTAGGGGAGCTTATCAGATGCTTTTGTAATTTTTGAAGCATGTGATTGAGTTATTTGTGTTGGCCTCTCCTCCTACTCCCTCCTAAGTCTTCATAATTTGCAAATCGACCTCCAGAATCTCCTGTCCCTTTTCTTTTTCTTTCTTCTTCTATCCATTCCCTTACCTCCCCTTCTCTTAGAGTCCAAGTATTCTGCTGTTAGTCATTTAACTTTGGTTTGTGATATTTTACTGAGCTGCATACTTATAATTTGAGCAATTTTCTGTCCATTATACTTCAATAAAAAGTTTAAAAAATTTGAGGTAAAATAAAATTTGATGAGGTCATTTTATCAACTGTTTATATATTAATAGTTCTATTAGACCATTCTGTTATTGCTATAACATACTGCTCCACTAAGGAATATTTACCCTTCTTTTTTTAAAAAGATTTTATTTATTTATTTTTAGAGAGAGGAGAAGGGAGGGAGAGAAACATCCATGTGTGGTTGCCTCTTGCACACCCCCAACTGGGGACCGGGCCTGCAACCCAGGAATGTGCCCTGACTGGGAATGGAACCTGCAGCCTTTGAGTTCTCAGGCCAGCACTCAATCCACTGAGCCACACCAGCCATGGCTTCATATTCTTAATCATTGAAAACCATTGGGTTCCTTGAAGAAAGTACCTGTGACCTGTGAACTGCTAAAATGAACACTTTGCTTCCTGCCTCATTTTTTCTTTGGAGCCATTCTACTTGTCTAGAAAGCTTTCTTCCTGTTCATGTGGGGAGAAGTTTTTAGTACCTGATTATATACACTTGCATTTGTCAGGTCTCTTAACAATAGGCTCTACCTGTAGAGCTTTGCATACCTAGGCCTGTAGCCTAAATATCATCCCTTCAGAAAGGCCTTCCCTAGAACAAAGCGACAGAAACCAGAGGTGGGAGAGAGGGGCATAACAAGAGAAGGAAGGGGAAGGGTCAAGTCAAGGAACATGTAGAAAGGACCCAAGGACAAAGACAATGTAGGAGGTGGAAAGGACTGAATGTGGGAGGTGGGAGGTGGGTAGGGCAAGGGAGAGTAATGGGGGGGAAATGGGGACAAGTGTAAATGAACAACAATTAAAAAAAAAAGCATGAATCAGGGGAAAAAAAAAGAAAGACCTTCCCAACAAACCTGATTTAAAGGAGCCTAATGGAGGCTCTCTATAAATCATGCCATCAAATTGTTTTTATAGAGCTTATTATTCATATTTATTGTTTTTGTTTCTCTCCTCTCCTTCCCTCCCTGTCCCAATAGAAAGTTAGCTCCATGAGAATAAGGCCCCTGTATTCCTATGATCTAAATGCCAGGGATATTGGTTCTTCACAGCATATTTGAAAAAGTGGTTATTCTTTAATTGGACACCCATGAAATCATTTTGGGCGTTCTATCAGATTAAGTCTTTGTTTCATCAAGCCTTTTTGAAATATTTGCTTTTTAAGATGCTTTAGTTCCTGTTACTATGCTAAGCCTGAAATACTAAAATCAGTTTTGCATGTTGATGTCATAATATGTTACATCTGTTTGGACAGTCCTGCATTATTTAAACTAGCTCACAGAGTTTGTTTGGTTCTTTAGTTTTTTGGCTGTTAGTTTGTTCAGTCCACAGCCATCTGATACACTCCTGTAACCCCAGTCCCTAGGCTGCTTAGACCATTCTTGCTGTTTCTTGGGCTTAGTTCCAGGTTGAAATTCTACTCCCTGAAGCTACTTAACACTTTGTTTATATTGTTTTTCACTCTGTACCCAGAGCAATTCTTTTGAATTGCTTTATTTCCTGCACTGAGTGTCTCAGGGAACTTTCTGTGCCCTCCTTTATCTAATCCTTTCTCTCTTCCTGCTTTTCAGCTGTTGAGCCTTTCATTGCATCCTTTACTCTTTGTGCCCAGTATGTTTTCTCATTCTTCTATTCTGGCTTTTCTTTCATCCATTTTCTCTCCTTTTCACTTATGTTTGTAGGTGCTTTAATTAAATTATCTTAGATCACCACTGTTTCTCTAAGTTATCACACAGGTCAGGTTCTTTTTTTTTTTTTTTTT